>JAVFBY010403600.1:0-14921 GCA_034781015.1 Tonicella lineata
TTTCCACTGTCAGTTATGGCAAGGTAGGAAAGGATGTAAGGTCAACGTCGATCTTCTTCTTTTACACCTTGCCTTGGAAAGATGAGTTTCCTAACGCCATCGCCTTTGTAGCGTCCATGGGCATTTATCAGCCAATGAGAGAACGGCATAAATGCTCCTTCCCTGCATGGGTGGAGAGGTTTGTAGCTGAAGTTTGCCCGTCAGTGATGTCATTTAATTGTGTGTGTTATAAGAAGGGGAAATGTCCAGTAAAGGCTGGGGTTATTGGATTTTGTGTTTGGCCGCTTTGCTATATATAGTTATTTTTTTGTCAGATTTTCGTGTTAAATTGATTTAAATGTCCATATGCAGAAAAAAAATAATCATGAATTTTAAGTCACTCTGTATACGGCTTAATTTGTTTGTCCTTTTTCTTTTCTTAAAGGCCGAATAAGAGGTTAATTAGCTTGTTTTATGTTGTGTCTTTGTTCCTGCTGTTTTACATGCTTCAAAACACACTCACATATATATAGCCAATGTCACCCCATGCAGGTTAATTGTGGGGTGTCAATGGCTCGGCATAGAATTGAACAAATATATGAAAAGCTTTTAACAGCTAGAAATGCATATAGGACTTCCATTGTTTAATCAAAATATGGCATATATATTTCCAATACAGAAATAAAATTAAAAAAAAATGGGTATTAGACTAAATTAAGTTCCTATAGTGGGTCAAAGTCAACTATATAGTTTTACGATATAAGGAGCCGAAAAAGAACTCAAACATTCGTTAAAATTGTTTTCAATTCAATTGGTTTATTGTACGACTCGTGTATATACAGAGAAGGCCTATATGACAAAAGTACAAACAATGAGTAAACAATAGAAATACAAAATATAAGCAGAATAAAATAGGCCTATATGGGTATAGGGCCATAAATAAAGATGTAGGCCGGCATATATACCGGTATATGCGTATGCATTTTACACATATATCCACTCATTTAGGTATAGGGCCAACATTTATTTTTATTTTTCAACATGCGTGTATATAGACAGAGCGCCAAACATTTAAATTATTTTAGAGTAGGCCTATATATATATCGTTATACAATCCTATTTAGAATCATCGACATTTGTGGTCTTTTATGATTTCTTAGACAATATTTCCATTAAAGGATTTATGAATAGCTCAGTTTTAGCCTATACAATGCTTTAAGACCCTAAACAAATCTTTAGTAAAAAAATAAATAAATAAAAAAATCCAAAAAGATGTAGAAAATTACATTTGTTATGTTCTCTAGCCCAAAGCCCGACATTTACTGAGGAGATAATGTGACGTCACAGTAGTCTCCAGTGCTTGTAGACGATTGGACGACGATTCAAATTTACAGCTTATATATAAATTCAAGCCTATATTGTAAGGGGCTATTGTGACGTCACCACCGAACATATCCAAAGAAATATCCATAAAACAAGAGCCTTTTTGTTTTTATGCATTATAATTACAAAAAAAAGATACAATTTAAAAAAATAATAATAATACTTTGTTAACTGGTTTTATAGAGCAATGTAGGCTAAAACTGAACTATTCATAAACCCTTTAATGAAATGTACCAGTCTAATTCAGTCAATGATTATAAAGTCACAGGGTGGCATTCGTCGGATAAAGCACGAGCTGTCGCGTGCCAGAAATGTACAAATTCAAACCCAGCACGTGAGTGATACGAAACTGACTTTTTTCATTCTGTGAAGGGCAAGTCGCTGTCATGACGACACGTGCGGCTGGAACCAACAGTCATGTATGTGTAGTTGACGGGGCGTGGCTTTGTCCATATCCCTCTCTCAAGCAAGCCACGTGCATCCTACCCAGCTGGTCGTGAGATACATTTAAGGTCAGTTTAAAATGAAGGTCTGCAGCTGTCCAGTAGTTCTGCAAACGCAAGATCGCGGACACACTGGACAAAAGGATGAGTCACACGGCCGGACATTGAATGCATGCACCGGTGCATGCAACCAACCGTTAATGGATGCATTTCGGCTTCCATTCTTCCATTGATTAATTTGTGCGAAATACTGCAAGGTCTCCTCCATTCCGAATACCGAAGCACATGACAGACTGCAACTAGCAGATTTTTTTTTCTTCAAACGTATAGCCTTCGTATTTGCAACTGACATGTGCGTTAATTGGTAGCCTAGTAAAAAAGTTAATACATAACGTAATTTCAATTCGCATGTATAGGTTATATAGGATTCAAGTATAACCATATAATTATGTGTAATTCCGGTATATAGCCTATATGCAAAATCGGATATTCAGCAATGGAAGTATATATATGGGTACAGTAATGTTATAACATTACTGTATATTGTTAGATTGGCCTATAGGCGTGCATGTGAAATAATTCTTTTTTTGCTTTTGATTTCAATTATGTATTTTTTCAAATGCTGTACAGAAAAGGTAGTGTGCTGGTATTTATTAGGTTGAAAAAAAAGGAAGACAAGAATGTTGCAAATTTCACATCAATTCCGTGTGAATCGAAAGTTTTAAAAGTGAACAGATTTTTCTTTTCTTTTTGTTCTTTTCTTAATTTATCATTTTCATGTATAGGCTAATTAAGTAAGTCAATTAAGCTGTTTTATGGATTGGGTTTTAATAAAATATCGCATTAAGAGGATAGAAAGAAACTACATTCATGGTAATAATCACGCATGTTAGAAAACGGAATCCATTCAGTCATGCGTGACGGACAGCTAACAGACGTTTATTATATAAGATATTCACCTGGCACGCGACACGCGCGAGCTGATTAACAGTTAAACTAACGGTAAATCCGCCACTTACGTCCTTCATACACTAATTAAACGGGAGTCTGGCCAATCCGCTTTTATATATATGCTGCTGACCATATAATCCATCATTAACTTGATCAGCACGAGCCCCATTGCCCACCTGTCAAATCACTACAATGCGGCGGAAGCTAGCCTACAATGTTTATAGATTCAGCTCCTTTTATTGTACATTTAGGCCCACAGAGGGGGCCAGTACATACAAACAATTAAACAAAGAAACATAATAAAAACAGAAACGTAGGCCTACGTAGGCCTATATAAGATCTGCAGAGTTATAGAAACAACTGTCGTTACCATTTGTATATTATTATGGTATATTAAGTATTGGGACTTATATTCTTGTTAAGAATAATAAATAATAACCATTACGAACAAATAATATTTCATTTGTTAATCGTTCAAATCAATGTAAAATACCTACGTTATAAGGTAAAATATCTCACCGTGTGTGAACCAGCTACACTACGCATGTCTAAATTCTAACATTGTAGTGTAGTATTTTTTTTAAACACAAAGCCATCAGTTTTAATACCGATCGATATCCTATATCGTGCAGAGAATTATAGATATTATTATGCAGATTTGTTAATTTCTACCTAAACACAATGATATTTTAGAAAACAGAAAAACAAATTAAGTGTGACATTTTTTTCACGTTTTGCTTTGCTGAATCTGACAGTGTTGTTATTTCATCAATGGCATTTGTAGAACATGCTGCAATGTTGTGTCAGTGGGCCCCTGAACGTGCATGGATATTGGCTGTTTCGAGATACCCGTTTATATTTAACAGGTATTGTATAAAATCAAATATTTATGATAAAATCTCTCGTTAAATGTTACAGTACGTAAGAAATAGCAATTTAATACATTTTTCATTGATTTTAATTTATTTTTCTAGCGCGGTTTGTATTTTTATACCGTGTGAAATCGCCGAGCGAGTTGAGATGTGGGTCACGCGAAACCGCTGTTAGAACGAGGACAAAAGCATCTGGGCTCACGACTGCAGTATGAACGTTGCAGCTGTGGTGAGGAGACGTGGCAAGAGCAGCCGGAGATAAACATACCCAAGAACTGCTGTGTTTTCTGATGGGGGATTACGGATTTGAGCTTAACACCAATATAAGAGCTCTTTCTCCTGTAGACTTTGATCAGTTGTCCAACAATCAGTCATTATTTTCTCCCGATTTGGATTCTCCGCGTACCATGCAAGATGAAACACTGCTCGAGAAACCTGCTGCTGTGGTTAAGCAGTCGGTCCAGCAGCTGTCGCCAAATACAACTAGCAATGGCACTCATCCAGTTTTGATAGAAGATTCAGTGTTAAAGAGAGGTAAGACAGACACTTCTTATTCTGACAATGACGAGAAAAAATCGGAAATTTTGAGCTCGACATCATCGCCATTACAACTTGGTCTGTCAGAACCAAACCCCTCAATCATCTCATCTTTAGCTTCAACTCCTGCTAATTATTGGCCCACTGCCGCCCCAACAGGACCCGATGATACATTTTTACAAGGATTTCATGGATTAAACGGAACCGTTACATTTCAACATTTTTCTCCAGCTCCAAACACTGTTTTTAACACGAGTATTCCCCCACATATGGGAATGAATGTGCCTCAACAGCAGCCATCACATCAGTCGCGGAGAGCCATTACCGGCCAGTCGCATCATAATTTTCCTCAAAATCAGAGACAACATCAGCAATCCAACATGATCTTGAATAATTCCAAATCTTACCCTGCGTGGAGTAGTGCACCACAACAAACGCCTGGGACGTGGTCTGGGCAACAGAACCAGGCAACCCTTTCTCCATGGGCAGGCATTCAACAGCAACACAGGCGATCGACGCCTAACCTCCAGGCTAATCCCATGGCGTCTTTGAAAAAGAATTTTCCTCAGAATTTGAATCATCATCATCATCATTCGTCTATTATTGCCCCGTCCAAATTTCGTCGGAGTACCTCATACCCTGGGCACATTCAACCTCAAATTGGTTCCAAGCAGTACGAGATTTCAGGCATGGAAGAATTTCACCGTGATGGAATTCCATCATTTCAGGTAATATCATGTTGCTTAATAATCAATTCAAGTCTGTTAATGGTTATGCTATTTTAGATGTACATGTAGTTCATGTAGGCCTACTCCATATGTTTTTACTTAATATATAAGGGAAGGATCATTACTTAATTTGGTCAAAGTCAACATGCAAGTCACGTGAAGAGTATTAAAATGAAACAAAAAAATAAATTAGAATTTTTATTACATAAATTATGGTGTATAATAGATTATCAAAATCCAGAGAAAGTTAAGCCAATTTTGTGTTTGAAGTAATAGCCTAACCTTTGTCTTGTTTTTAGAATGATGATTGATTGATTGTTCAGATTAATACAATTATTATTGCTGTTTTGTAACTTAATGGTATTGTTTTCTTGGTTTCTGGACATTTTACCTACATGTAGTCTGAGTGTGTTTTTCTATAGGCCCTACCGTAATATTATACGGTAGGCTAAATTAATATATCAAAGGCTCCAGCAATGAGTAGGCCTACTACGGAGTAGTCCAATTTGGAATTACGGTTCGTGTAACAAGTTACAACTTTATAAAAATATATTTTATGTATATTTACCATCGGTGTATAAATTACAATTGATAATTCTTGTAATGTAAAAAAGATTTTTTTTATTTATAATAAACATATTTTGTTATTAGGCCTTTAAGCAGTTCTCTGTCTTAAATCAACACTGAATTCACCCTGTCAGCTAGTGTGTTGGAACTTGGTAACATCTTCTTTGAGCTAAAAGCCTTTACTAACGTTTTTATCAATTCAGCGCATTTAGGCCTTTTGTCAGCGGTGAGGCGACGGTAAATAGAGTTCACTGTGAATAATTACATCTAACAAATTTCTGTCATAGTGTAACACATACATACATTACATCTAGTGGTACTAATATTTAATAATTTAACAGTTTGTTCCAGTGTTATTATATAAGCTTTACTCTGTTACAGTACTGTACAGGCACATCACATTGCATGTATCTTACATGCTGCTACAGTCAACATGTTTCCACTGTCAGTTGGAACTGATGCTATTTTTAGAACATCAACATTCATTACATTGCTGGAGAGCCCCAGGCTCATGGAAGAGTCTTTTCCACCCTAAATTCTTTGTGCAGAGGGTACATTTATGAATATAATAAATATTTTAACAGTTATGGGGTTACAAAGATGCATGTAAAATAGGCTTTGTCCTTCGCCAGATTTATAATAGTTGCAGGACATGAAATTAAGATTTAATCAATAATTCACAATAGTATGTTTACATGCTTTGAAAGAATCTTACAAACTTCTTAATCATTATTTTATATGTTAAATGTAAGTTGACAAAGGTGTATAATTTGTGTTAATTCAGCACTCTATGTCATGTGATAATAACATGTGAGATTGGGTTAACAAAGGTCGTTGTAACAGATTATACACTGGGTGAGAGCATGTAGTGTTTTTCTGCTACAGTACATATATGTTTGCTGGGTTATATTGATCCACTGAGCCAGTGTTCTGTGTACTGTGTGTGTATGGCTGTAACATAAGGAGGGTGTGAGTAAAATGGGGGAGTGAGTTGTGTGGAATAGTGGACCAGTACTGTTTTAGTCGAGCTATGCTCCTTAGTATGGGAAACCACCAGCTGGTTTAGTAGAATACCACCATGCAATTCTTCCGCAATTCTCCCCACGCACTTGTTTTCCAAAGGATATTTGCAGTTTACTGGTTAATTAAACAAAATTGATTTAGGTTTAGTTAGCTGCTGCTCCTACGCATCAAAAGATGTATCTTAATAACCTACTGAGATGAATTCACTGAGGTATACTGTTAAGCTGGGTGACATCTGATATATTGATTTTCTTAAACAGCTGACACAATTTTCTAACAAAACATTGACTGCCTATAACGTTTAACACAGTTTATAAATACAGTACTTTCAACTCAGTGCAGAAGACAGTTTAGAGACCTTTTATATTTTATCAACACAGATAATAGTGAAAACAAAGTGATAAAGTTAAAAATTGTTATTAATGTGTTTCCCATTAATAAACTTTAATAAGAACATGTACAGAATTGCTGTTACTGTAGCACCAGGGGTTAAACTTAATCCAGAGACCCATCCTCCCTTCTTTTGGGTGGGTAAAATCAAGTAGTTTGGACGGGGGCAAATTTTGAAAATTAACATATATATGGGAAAGATATGAAATGGACAGGCAGTTATTGCCAAAACGTTGTTTTTGGATGGGCACTTCACTGATTCTGGATGAAGCCTTGTGTGGCACATGACCAATTTTTCAATAAATTATTATTATTTGCCATATAATTTTACCAACATAAGAAAACCTCATTGTTTATATTGTAACTTATATGATGGACATTATAATAAATTAGTTAATTACAAATACTTTAGTTTAGCAAGCCAAACGATGGCATTATATACACTTGTAGCTACTGTACTGTAGTACTCTGCAGTGTACATGTATGTACATGTAGTATTAGTTACTGTAAATGTCTGTTAGTTCAGCACATTCAATATTTGTCCATTTTAAATTGAGTAGGAAGTACATGTAGCTATAATACCTCAAAAGTTGACCCAAACAAATAATACCGGGTTGTCTATATTTTTCTAGTATGGCCCAAAGTATAACCTTTCAGAAAATATCACGGAATATCACGTAAAATATCACATAAAAACGGAATGTGCGATGTACCGTATTAAAATAATAATAAAGTTTGTAAAATGTTCTAATGCGACCCGCATTACGATGTCTAATGTACATGTACAGTATGCATGAAAGTTAATGAGCCCTGCCTTATATTGAGGCGGTTCTATAACTGGGATAAATCTGTGAATATATTAGAGTCTAGAGAGTGTGGGAACTCACCATACTGTACATGTATATAGATTATAGACAGCTGATCAAACGTCGCGTGTCTAGTGGGACGTCCTCACTGACGTTATGTAGATCAGTGGCTTGGCTTGGGGTGAATATTCACGAGGAAGGCTTCCACGAAAAGTTGTTTGTGCATATCGAAAAAACTTTAAAATACCACATTTTTTCTACCTTTTTCTTTCACCATCAGTTTTTGTGTGAAGAGGAAAGTGTTGAATTTTCACAAAACTATGATAAAGCTTCATATTGAAATTCTGAGATAATTTGTAGCCTCTAATTAGGACTCGGGAATTGTATCGGGGAGGACACATTTTTCAGTTTAATGCTAGTAAGAATGAGGATTTATCAGAAATTATAAAATATGTTTTTTTAAAATAATTTCACAAATTGCCAGCCCAAAAAACGGCACTGAGTAGTTCAAAAACAAAATTGTAGGGGATTTATCATTTAAATTTTGGATGTCAACTTCTTTCATATTTTAAAAATATGAAAGAAGTTTGGTGCACAAAAATGTGTTCTTTCGTACATGTAACATCAACTTTCTTGCAGGGTTTGGATTAAATTAAATTTATGATTATCTTATAACTAAGGACAGTGATCAATCACCTTGACCTCATCCTGACTATACAATACATGTTATGTACTGTAGTCCTTACATCAGTCTTTTACTGTTGGGAAACTGTTTTAGCTCTTGAAATAAATTGATTTAACATACAGGTCAGGCCGAGGGTAATGTATATTTTTTGCCTGACATCTTTGCAGTTTATTGTTTTAATTGTCTCCAAAGCCCATAACATAATGTCAAATTTGGAAAATTTACTGGGCATGCCACATATGTTAATTCTTGCTAAACAATGAGACATAAAGTAATTTTGACTGACATTATGTGTCGAAATGGTATACATGTAGTAATGATCATTTTCTGAAGAATTAAAATGTTCACCTGATAATCATCACAAGATACAATGTAGCTCACATTTGATAAAAACCTTCGCTGGTATATATACCAGCGAAGGTATTTATATAACTATTTATATAACTGTGCTGGTGACCATGGTGACAGAAAAAAGACCCAATTTATGTAGTGATATTATTAAATTAATATTATGCAGTTGTTGTTCGACAAATTACAGGTGTAATATGAATAGTCAATACGCTGAACCTACATGAATGATGATGTACACTACTACTACGATTGAGCAATGTAATTCTTTTAATCTTTACTTAAGTTACTAACTTACTATCATGCTAACATGTAGATTGGAATTATATACTAGTATTTATTATATTTTGACAATCTCCTTCTGTACACATTTACACAGTTAGTTTTCCAAGGACAATGATTTTCATAAAAGGGGCTGCTTTAAGTTTCCCATGTAGGAAACTAACAGTGCACGGAATGAAAATTTGGGATGGCGCCTACATGTATTTGTTCCAAAGGTCTAGTCTGCATTGAAAAACTAGATCATGGTACTATTACAGTTTCAAAATGTGTAGCTCAGTGACAGCTGTTTTATTTGGGTATAGGTACAATAAATAAATAAATAAATAAAAGACATCAAAGAAAAAATTAGTCAGAAGCATCATGTTACCTGTAGTAATGATTGACATTAATTATGCAGAGTAGACTAGGATACTGCAAGTATTATAAATTAAGTATAATAATTCACATCTGTTACTTGACACCTTGGGGTGCACAGCTGCCCTTTTTACCCAAACCCCCTACATGGACAGATCATAATTAGATTAGTCCATTGTTCATAAGTTATCTGTAGCTTACATGTTTACTGGTCCGTAATTAAAGGTCATATAAATAGCCAGTATAATGCTATATTCTTCATTTTAAGGGTTGACTTTTATTGATTGCTTTTTACTCCTTCTTAGGATCGCAGTGGAACATACGACACAATGAGATTTCCCTCATTAGAAAGCCATCTTTTGGATATTATGCGCTCTACGGGGGACCCTTCCGAACACCTCAAAGGTAAAATACATGTCATGTATATCATGTTCTGTTCAACATAACGTGTTGTCTTAATTTATGCTCATAAGATTGATTGATTGTGTAACGTCACATGAGCAGCCATGTATGATAGTCTGTGGTCAGAGTGTCACATATTATATGTGCTGTGTTTTGTTCGTTTTTAATCTGATTACACCAAACATGGTCACATTAAATCTCTCTTATGTTAAATTAAGGTGGTTTTCATGTCACTGATTCAGCTGTTTTGGAGATCAATGAAATAGACTGCATGTAGAGAAATATAGCCTGTATTTCCTGGTTTATGATATGGAATTAATAATTTAACATTGCAAGCATGACAATTTCAGCTGTGATCAGTCACTTTTTCTTGTTTCCGTATTTAAAGTTGATGTGAAACAGAATATTGATTCTTTGTAAAAAGCTTTTCATTCTGGTTCTGATAATGCAGGGCTGGAAATAGTGGGTGCATACACTTTAGGTACACTGTGTGCATCCCGAAAACTTGGACTTTTAATAAAGTAACTGAACAAACTGTAGATGATCTATTATAAAAGTGACTAGATTTTAAAGCAATTGTTGGGATTTTTTTTTAGTGTGCACCCATTTTCTTTCTTGTGCACCGGGGCCACCCACTTTATCTATTTAGGTGTTCTGGGTGCACCCAAGTTTTTCTGTTTTAATTCGACCCCTGTATTAAATGTGAAGCTGAATCTCAGTACAGTGTTCACGGCCGGTAGGTACGTGTCACATGCCACAGGAAACAGTCGATTCCTTGAAATTTTTAGGCGGATTTAGTATTCCCTAGCAATTCTCTATTTTTGAAGTAAATTTCATAATATCATAGTCTTTTAATATTATTAAGCTTATATATTTCAAAGTAATCATTCTAAACAGATATTTTTGTGAATCATATTTTTTTTGTTTTTAAACTAAATATGAACCAATTAATAAATGTTCTCAGGGGTTGATAGAAGTCAATTTGTTACAAACCCAAACCCTAAAATTGAATTTTTATGTACAGTATTCAATATTGAATAATTTTTTTTTACTGACCCGTCAACAAAGCAAATTGAATACATTACAATTTTATCAAATATAAAAGTACACAGAATTCAATTGAACTGGGTTATAGGCATCACGACATGGCAATGTAGGCCTACAAGTATGCTCAACAGCGCCTTAGCCAAACCTTATGTGGTATTAAAGGAATTGAGAAAAAAAGAATTAAAAATAAAATGACAAAAAACAAAAGCCTTAACTGTAAAACATGTTTTGGTTACATGTATTGTATTTATATCTAAAATAACAGTGTAAAAAAGGTAAAAAAAAAAACATTGTTGAAAACTGTTACACATACGCAAGCCGATTTATTTAATAAACCAGCAGAAATTTCTAAATTGAATACCTTTGAAAATATTGAATAAATCTGTATTAAAATATTGAATATTTTCAGGTCAAAATTAAGTTTTTTATTCAATCTACGGACAGCTAAGCGGCCCGTAGATTCAGTAGTTGACATAAGTTGCAGTCAGTCTTTCAGTGTCGTGATTATCATTTATTTATTAGCATTTAAATTGTACTTAAACAGTATTTTTTCAACTGTGTGGCCAGTGGTTGGGGAAGCTGTGGATGTGATTGATCTGTGTCGCAATAGTTTGACGTCAATGTTGTCGATGGACTGGTGATTTCCTTCTCCTATTAGGCTGGTAGACTAGTGGTTCCTCATAAGTATATGCGATTATGTTAACATGTATTGTATCTCCACGTCGTGTCTTGTTAAATTTTATACAGTCATGACAGTCCGAGTCACCAGATACGTTAGAACAAAGGTTCTGACTGTACATGTATATGAAAATACGCATTTATCTGTATCAGACATTGAGACAATACTCTGTAATCATCAACATGGAAAATAAAAAGTTAGAGTTAGTTTAACTTTAAGCAGGTCAAGCAGTCATTGACGAAAATGAATTAACAGAAAAGACAAAATTTGCCAACAATAACTTTCACACTAAGAATTCCGTTATACTTCCTTTTAGCTGCCAGGATAATTGGGAGAAAACAAGGTATTTTATTCAAGGCTGAAATAATTTCATTTTGTTTTACTTCTCTTTTAACCTTTGTTCTCTGTTAAATTTATCTGGTTTAGATAATTTGTTCATGTTTTTTCCAGTTGATGGTTTCTTGAAATTTGTTTTTTGATTTTAATTTTTCTTACATGCTCTAATGCATCGTGGTCTGTAACAGACAATTGGATGGTCATGGACTATTTAGTCACTCTCAGTGTGCATACTTTCATATTCATAATATTGTTGTCAGTCATGACAACATGCAACATTGTGATGTGAAGCATTTAAAATGAAAATTGTAAATCTGTCAACTAGCACACAAACAATGGCGTCATTGGAGGATTCATGTGAACCCCATTGTGCTGGTTCCCTGTTATATGTCGATTATAAGACAGATTCAGTGAAATAAAATTAAAAAGTACAGCAAAAATCCTATTCCAATCAACATGATCAAGCAAAACAACACAATCTTGTTAACAGCTTTGTGCAATAAACATGCTTTCTTTGAACTCCAGACCAAAATGCTGTAATACTATAACTACAACGTAGTCAACTATCACTATGTACATGTAAATTAATTATGAGGAATCAGACAAATTTTATTATAAACAATTTTGATTCATGACTTTATGGTTTATGGTTACTACATGGACTATTATTGACATAAGTGTAGACAAACGGAGAAAGTTCAACTGTTGACTATAATCTAATTATAAACAATAAATATATATATATATTTTGAGAAAGTAGATCGCATTGGCACAGGGATGCCGATTAACAAAAAACAACAAATCATCATGTTCTAAATGATATGATTGATATGCTTTTAAAAGCCTTTGTTGTAAGAACTTAATCCCTTTTAAATTAATATAGTTTGTGTACAGGGTATCAGGGTTCTCGTTAGTAGCCGGTCGCCGGCTAAAAAACCCGCCTACGGACGATCTTGAGCCGCCTTCTCGTCGAGCAAAAAAAAAAAAAAATTGCCACCTAAATTCCTAAAATAAAGGTAACAAGGCTTTCGTTTATTAATTGTACTTTATTTTATAACAAACGACAATATCCGAACAAAAAGACATCCTTTTATTTCTTGTGTTCCACTACAAGGTTTGCCGGTTTCAAGATCTCCGCTTTCAGTTTCCAAAACGAGTCTGCATTCTCCGCGAAGTTTGCACAGTGCTTTATAAGTATTACGGGGGATAACTCTTCCAGACTTCCGGATAAATACCGAAGTGCGGAGAACGCACAAGTACTACAACAACAGCGTGGCGATTTGAATAAAACTTTGGACGTTGAGTGAGTGTTATTGTCCGAGAAATAAAAACGTAAAGAAACTAAAACTTTTATTTATTAAACAACGTCGTGCATCTGGCCCCAGGTATGATGGCAAGAAAGCACAGCGCCCGATTTTGTACGTTTTTCAATAAATATAACGTATAGCAGTTTTACTCTGCCGACAGAAAGTTCAGTAGAAATCACAGGCCCTTGTCTAAGGAATTGAGAAATGATTAATTACGAAATAATTAATTAGGGCCTACATACTGTAGTACATACATTGTTGTTGTACTCCTATATAATACATATAGGAGTACAACAACAACGCATGTATGTAATAAATTATTTCGTAATTAATCATTTCTAAATCCCTTACTGCTTTACAAGGGTCTGTGGTAGAAATAATGTAATTTTGCGCCACATGCGATGTACAAGTATCATACCGCTTATTTTGTGCCTTGATTTGTGCTCTTTTTTTTTCAATTGATACCCTTCCTATGTGAAAGGGTACAACTGACTATTGTATTATTCACTCACACATGTCTATCTTTAACTCAGTGAGCAATGCCGACTTGGTTTCAAGCTTTTATTTGACAGTTTTTACTTCCATACAATTTAGTGTACAATCTTTTAATTTTTTTAAGGATCCCAAAAAGGGTATAAAAAAAAACAGTAAATGAAAGCTTTCAAACAAGCTTTTTTTATTTTAATTAGTTTCAATCAACACTCAAACCAGTGTATCCCAAGTCTTGTGCAATTTTGTGGCTAAATTTAAGGCAACCCATTTTGGGTTACCATGGGTTACCATAGGTTACCTTAAATTATTTTGCGTAACCTATTTCGGGTTACCATAACTAAATTAGCGAGACATTAACGGGTTTCCATAATCAGATCTTTATTTACACCCCTGTCTATACGGCCTAAGACAGTAGACATTTGTATCTAACAGCGTTAGCTTAAACTAGTCGTGCCCAGTTATCAGAGATGTTGTGGTGGGTCTTTATTTACATGGGTGCCCGAGTAAATATAAACATTTACTATGATTATAAAGAAAAATAGGAAATCAAAGCTTTCAGGTTATGGCAAAAATGGAAAGATCATAACTTTTTCTATTTGGGAAAAATACAGAAACTCGCAGATTTTCCCTGGTGCTGTCGGAGTAAAGGGGCATCAGAGAGAAGATTTTTTTTGTTGTGGTGTCCTTTTTGCTCCTTTTTCTGACACGTCTTTCAAGTTGCCAGTGACGTGACCAGTGGTTTCCTCCACCCATGGGGCCGTCATATAGGTGAAATACCCGAGTACGGCGTTAAACGCCAATCAATCAATCAATCAATCAATTTAGCATATTGTGGAGCTTAAAACACTAATTGCCTTACCCCCCTCTTTCTCCTCCCAGAACTGAGCATCTGTGTAGAAGACAAGTCCGCTGCCTCCTTTCTCCCACTTCAGTTCAATGGACTCCTCAAATAAACGTTCCTTATTCCTCTCCTGAGCTGTCACATCATCATAATTAGCTTCATGACGTTCCCATTCTTCACACGAGTCATTATCCTGCAACAAACATATGTATTACAAATAAAACCTATTTGTTTATACTGTAATAGGAATCTTTATTTTGTTATTTTAAATAATTTATTAATACAAGGGATTCGAGTTATGACGTAACGACAAGAGAATGGAGTCACTATGAGTATGAGGCAAGGTGGGGGCCAGTCTGATTAAAATCAGATCTACATTAGCTCCCAGGTATTTTATTGTCGCGATGTTGGTCTGACCACAAACCCCACCAAATGATGTCCATTGGTCGACCAATCAGAGGACTGCCTA
>JAVFBY010403711.1:0-14921 GCA_034781015.1 Tonicella lineata
TACAAAGTTGAGGGTGGGATTAACGAAAAGCTCCTAACTTCGGCTTCCTCAGAAAAATAAGTATAACTCATTTAATTGTGTTTTAACAGCAAAAATACCATATTTTGAGGGCGTATGCCACTTTAAAATTAACTGATTTCTAACTGGAATTTTTTATATAATATTTTCTTCAAATCCCGGACACAAAATGGAATGTTTTAATAAACAAATAAAAAAAAGAAATTGTTTGACCCTCGAAGGGGTTGTCAATCCTTAAAAGATTTTGATAGAAACATGTTTTGAAGTCTTTTAGTCTTATTAATATGTATGCAGTTTACTCATCGTGTTTAGATTATCATGTAAAAAGAAATATCCATTCATTGTTCTTGAGCAGGAGATTATTTTTAACATTTTTTTTTTTAGTTTTTTTTTTTTTTTCTCAAAACGATAAGAAATCCTTGAGGGGAAAAGCAGGAAATAAATATAAACTTCTTTGACACAATGAGTTTTACATATGTATATATCTGCTCGTATCATTCCCTCTAACAGTCTATTTATTGTTCTGAACTTATCGTCTAACCTGACCAGATACACACGTAATTTCAATCGAATTAGGATAGGCTTTTAAGGCACGTGTTCGATTTAGGCCGAGACAAGGGCTTTGGTTCCGAGGTAGAAGACATGCCGGTAAAATAGCAAGTTTAATTCGAGTTATGTAACAGAGACTGCGTAAATTACGTAAAAGACAGATATAATTGTTCACCTAAATCTGTCCCACGAGCACTTCACCCTTCGAGGAACAAGATATATGCATTCCTCGTGCACGAGGAATATTAGACAAGCTCAGAGGTTTATTTTCAGATCTGTTACCTCTTCATGGATTCAACCGTTCCATTGATAGATCCTATGTCAACCACACACAAGGCATGCATCTAGGAATTCCTCAGTAAAATAGCGCAAATAAACATCAATCGTCTTTTGCACTTACAATTTTGACGAAAAAAAAGATCCATTTTGTGATATCAAAACTAGACAGTTACCTGTTTCCTGGTCATATTATAGCGCTTCACGTGAGCTCAAACGACAATAGGATCGCACGTGAAGGTTACATCCGGTAATTGAATCCACATTATTAAATGTATTATTTTAGCTGTCTGTTATATATACTTTTTAAAGAGGTCGCTAAATTAGCATAATTATTGTCCGCTGTGAATCGGAGTCAAACGTTAAAGCTTGGTCATCGCATGAGAAAGTACACACGAAAAGAGGCGAGCAGTCTAAATACAACCTGTATAGTATTGATATTACTGATTAAGCAGACACGTGACCTTGGCAATCAGGGCGAAAACTAACACGTGATCACTGTGGTCAGTATATAGTTTTTCCGCGACGACAAAAATAAGTCTTATAATTTGGAATGGGGCAATGTTTATAATGTATAATCAATTTCGTGTACATGGGAACTGACTTCCAATCATCAAATAAACTGCTCGTTCTAAACTGGAAGGCAAACATGGGTTAGTTTACATGTTATTATTTTTGTCATCCCTAATCGCATTTCAGCTTGATTGCTTTGGCACCAATTATTTAACATTCACTGTAGACCTCTCGTATGCTTAACATCTGAAACTCACAAGTTGTTAGCGGACACGTGTTTTCCAGGCACATTCAAGGAACTTTATATATAATAACAACCATATGTAGGCGAAAATAGTTCATTAAACTTGAAAAAATAAATGCAAAAAAAAAACTGTTTTAATCTTCCTTAGCCTACAAAGATAGCCCAGGGTTACCTTTATACGTCACAAAGAAAATAGATTGTGACGTGACGTCATACAACAATATGCTTTGAAACACACCTTTAGAAAAAGCTTAGATGATTTAATTCTAACATGCGTTAACAACTATATAGATATATTCATGAAATTTATAATAATACTTTTATAATTTGAAAAATATGGAATTATCTGCTTTGTTGGGGTGGATTTGTTGAAGGGATGGTGGATTTATCTGTTTTCTCGTTGGAATCACATTTTATTATGTAAGTATTTATATATTTTTTGAAATTTAATTGTCTTGATAAAAAAAAACTTAAAACAAAATTATAAAATGCAGGATTCTTATCTGGTCACCAAATATTAACTTCCCACCATGCATAAATAGTATCAATATTATTCTACGGATAAACAACCCATTCGCGGCTTTATTCCCTCCAATATGAATAACGAAACTAATTATTAAATGAATACGTATATTTATATTTGCTCTATTTGTTCATCCTGTATTTCCATTATAAATTGTTGGTCAATAGACGAAACTGAAATTGCAACTGAAATTGGGTAAATCAGACATTCTTTATGTTCATATTGTCTTATATCGGATATTGGAGGGGGTGCATGGGAATAGAGAAAAAAAGAGAACATTTTAAATTTTGATTATAATTTAATTTCGATGAGAACCATTTATTTGCTGATTTGCAGAAACTCAATGAATGAGCTGAGATATGCTTTCCTTTCATGTCTAGTATATCTGTCATTTGAATGTGGCTTCCCGTTCTTTGAGACAGGTGCTTTTGAAGCCGACAATAAACATTCTATACGGGGGCCTAGATTTGTGATTCTAGGGCGATAGCAGATCAACCTTCATTTAAGTTCAGGAATGTTTATTTGTTTTCCGATCAAGACTTGAGTTTATCGGAAAGATTCTGTGTTTTTTGTTCTGTTTGATTTCATTTTGATTGCTTTCATTGCAAACCGATATTACAACAATTACAATGAAACGCTGTTAATTCTACAAGGAAGTAAACTATAAAAGTTAACATTGCGGATAGCAATGGCCTTGTGGTTAGATCATACGCTATCTAATCTATACATCGTGTTATTAAACATTTATGCATGTCAAACTGAAGACTTTAACTTAAAAGGTAACACCTGATAAACTGACCATTGGTTGTTGTTCTTGCTTTCGCTGTAATTAAAATATCAGTGTACTGATTGTTAAATGATTGTGAGCAAGTCATCTGGATACACTTATGAACACTATGCCTTGTCGTGAAATGTAGTATCATAATGATTTAACAACAATAATTGATTTAGCATAATTGAGATTATTGTAGGTAGCCTACAAATGTTATGGGCTACTCTATAATTGTTGAGTTGCAACGTAATGGCTTGGTTCTCACCATTAAAAGTATATCTGGTATGCGTATATTTCGACGGATCGACATCCATCGAATAAGTATATTGTGACGGGTGTTTGGCCGGTATAAGTATACTGAGGCTGGTGTTGGCCGGTATAAGTATTTTTGTTGCAGGTGTTGGACACGTTTAAATATAGTGTGGCGGGTTTTGGGTCAGAATAAGTATATTGTGACGGGTGTTAGTTTGGTATATGTATATTGTGACGTGTGTTGGATCGATATAAGTATATAATGACGGGTGTTGGGTAGGTATAATTATATTGTGACATGTGTTGGGCCGATATATGTATATTGTGACAGATGTTGGGGTGGTATAAGTGTCTACTAACGGGTATTTGTTTGGTATATGTATAGTGTGTCGAGTGTTGTGCTGGTATAAGTATATTGTGACGAGCTTTGGGTGGGTGTAAGTATATTGTACGTGAGTCGGGTCGGTATATAAATTGTAACGGGTTTAATGTCAATATAGGTATATACAGACAGGTGTTAGGTCGTCTGTATAAGTATATTGTGTTGGGTCATATAAGTACATTGTGACAGGCTATAATATACTGGGACAAGTTTTGGGTCAATATAAGTATATTGTGAAGTGTGTTGCAATGACGGGTCGTTTAAAGTATATAGTGGCGATTGTTGGGTCGGTATACGTATATTGTGACGTGTGTTGGTATAGGCATAGGTATATTTTGTGACCGTGGGTCAGTATATTGTTATGTGTGTTGGTAGGCATGGGTATATACTGTGACCGTGGGTCAGTATATTGTAACGTGTGTTGGTAGGCATGGGTATATATTGTGACCGTGGGTCAGTATATGGTCACGGGTGTTGGTAGGCATAGGTATATATTGTGACCGTGGGTCAGTATATTGTAACGTGTGTTGGTATAGGCATAGGTATATATTGTGACCGTGGGTCAGTATATTGTGACGTGTGTTGGTATAGGCATAGGTATATAATGTGAGCGTGGGTCAGTGTATTGTGACGGGTGTTGGTAGGCATAGGTATATATTGTGACCGTGGGTCAGTATATGGTCACGGGTGTTGGTTGGCATATGTATATATTGTGACCGTGGGTCAGTATATTGTGACGGGTGTTGGTTTGGTATAATTGTCTCGTGACAGGTGTTGGGCCGGTATAAGTACATTGTATATTATCACGGTGTTAGGTCGGAAGTCTTCGGGTTCAATATTCCTGCAAAGCGGAAATTGAATGTTAACAATCACAGATCGACGCAATATGAGTCAAATAACTTTTAAAATACTACATTAAATATCAAATAAACCCTCCAAAAATAAAAGCTTACATTTCTTATAGGCCTGAAAATATATAATAAACAAATTGAATTTTGGGAAACATATTAATGTATAATAAGATACTTATTTGTTGGGGATTTTTTACAATGTAAGTATGCACATAAATGCAGATTTCAACTAAATCAATAAATATTTATTAGAGACATTTAATAAGTTTCGGTTAACATGTGTTTATATAATCTCCACAGGCTTGTTACGCGCGACTGTGTGATAAAATACAACACAGTTTTCTTAACCGTCATTGGCCAAAACTTTCAAATAGTCGATGGAATCCGTTTTGGAAGCAGAGCTCGTGCGGAGTGTTTTAGGCAGCACTGACGCTTCTGCTGTACGTCTATAGATACATTGTAAAGGAAACTCGGATTAGACGAGCTGCTTCACATAAATAAAACACGTGGGATAAGGCAAATACCGCGAAAAAATAACCAATTTAATTTGAGTACCTTACCAGAGAAAATATAGGTAGATTTTGTGTCGGCCATGATGCCTGAAACAGAAACACCCGCTACTAGATTTTTAGCATGGCTAGAGCTGTGTATATATTGTTTCATAGACATATCTAACATAAATTACATTTGTTATTAAAAACCAAGGCTTAAACACCATCAAGGTCGAAGTTAAAACATGTCAGAGTAAAGCTGCTTCAACTCGTAATAAAGATAAAGATGTCTACCTAGGAAAAGAAATAAACAAAAAATTACAGTTAGGTCTATATCTAATGTATAACAACAGCGCCATAAACGAGATATTGTGAGCATGATAAATAGTAAAAGAAAAGAAACAAATAAACGAAAAGGAGAACAAAATGGTTCTGGCTCGCCAAAGTGTGCGAACAACATAACATAATATTCCGTTTAATTCCCTGGCGCGAAGAGGTGAAACTCGCATATCAAATTACTAAGATGGCAATTGTAACCGTCTAAATTTGTTTAGAGATTTCCTTCGCATAGAGCTTATGTAGGGACGACATTGGACAACAACTCTACATTCTTTAGACCTCTTTACGGGTGATCAATCCACGGGCAAATACATTTCGAGTGCAACGTGCTTTGGCAGCCAACGTTTGCTCAGCAGTGACAAGGCGATCAATGTTCCAGAGCCGGGAGAAAACCCATGTCGTGTTGGACCTCCGAGACATAATCTTATTGGAAGTGACAGGGAGCGGAACACTCGGGTCGCAGCTCCACAAAACACATACAAAACATAGAACTGTGTACAGCTTGTGTAAAGGGGCCCGTTACTACAGGAGGAAAGAGAAAGAGAGAGAGAGAGAGACCCGGTTTTTGGCCGGCTCAGGACCAGTCTATACCTCAACTAGTTTTATTCTACTCAGGACAATATTGCCAGGTTTTGGATATCAGTTCTTTGAAATGGAAATCAGACAACCATTGGTGTTAGTACTCTTGGTTACTATTGTTTGTGTTGTGGTACCACCAAGCGTTGGTCAGTGGGGACATGGTAAACCAATATATCCCTGCCCAGATCTGTCTGCCGTCAACTGGGTAAGGCACCCTCACAGTTGTTCCAAATACTTCATTTGTTACTTTGGACAACCTATTTCGATGCCGGACTGCCCAAATAATTTAGTGTGGTCTAACTTGGCAAAGAATTGCGTACCTCGGTCGGACCGTTGGGACGATTGTTCTGAGACTACGACACCTCCAAAACGGGCCACCCGGCCCCCTACCCGCCCCACTCACATGCCTGTGGATAGGACTTGGATAACGCACCAGAGACATACATCCAAACGTACATTTCCATCTACTCAGGAAACTATTAACAATAAGATATCTCGGAGTACCTCGGGCTCTATTTACACCACACGCCCGCGTACAACTACCACAGTAGCCACCACCCCCACCACCACCACCACGCCTTTTACTACTACGACCCAAGCTCCAACTACAACAACCATCAGGCATATGACCATACAGAAAATAGGTAAGTCTTTCAACATTTGCATTATTTTATGCTTTTCAGTCATAGAACAAAAAGAAGAAAAAAAATGCAACAAACTAAGTTAAATTTGATGTTGATGGTGAAATGTGTCAGATAGATACAGAGTCTTAGAAGCCTATCATTCCAAAATTAAAAAGAATACAGTACGCGTGAAAAGTTTTTTCGGTGCACAAAAAGTTAACATATCTAAACATCACCAGGAACCCATTGCACAAGTTAAAATGTTTAAATGGGTTTAAAGCAACTAGTTTTGAATATAGAAATTCAATGTATGTTCAGTATGATACACATGTCATTAAGCATTGAATAAATGCATAACTGTACAGCAGAATGAAGACACTCTACCCCAGGGCTAGACTTAAGTCAAAATGCTAAATTTGATTTTGCATACCTGACTTTTTTTTGTTCTACGTATTCACTTCTTAGTGACGTGAGAATAATAATAACCAAATTTTAAATACTATCAAAACTCTTTAGTTTAAAAGCATTTGAATTTTGGCCTTATAAAACTGCTTTGTGGAATTGACTAAAGAGGTGTGCAAACAGCGACAACACATGGCTTCAACAATAATGTTACGTAGTACAAATAACTTTGCTACATTCTGAGCGTCAAGATAGGAAAAATCCACAATGTGTTCTAAGACACCTTTATATCAGAACTCTCGGCGCTATTTCTTGTACATTTTCTAATTCGTTGATGCAAATGCCATGATAGTAGAGCCTTTAACTGTCGATATCTAAGTGCATTTAGAAATATTCATTTTAAAATAAGCCTCCTTCCTGAACTCAATAAAAATGTTCCCAGCGTTTGAAGGTGTTGATGAAGTGCGAAATTAGGTATGACAACCTTTACCTTTAAAAATGTTAAGATTTGTTTTGACGCGAACCCCAAAGGAAACAGATTGCATCATATTTCATAATAATCATGTTTTTATCAAATAGGCATGTCATGACGAGATGTGTCCGAGAGGTGTACTTAAAATGTAGTCATGTCTTTGCCCCGTCCAAGCACAAACCCTGCTTCACACCATTAGTTTCTATTTAACTATGACATAATAACCCTGTTTGGCCATACGATTATGTTTCTTTTGTCCACTGTATTTAAAAAAAAAAAACAGATTTGACATTTTTTTTATCAAATATTACAAACTATTTCTATTTGATAAGCGGGTTGTGATTCGGGTTAACAAGGGGCGAGCTGAATCATGTCATAACATGTTTACTTATAGTGTCATACATGTAGTGCTCTTTATATATCTTTATCTATTTATGTTATGTAAGAAATGTAAACTCTCTCTTACTTATTTGTGCAACTGTGTCATGTTGTACACTCATCTGCTAAAGCTCGTTTTATGATACATATTTAGAACAGATTTTTTTTGTTAGCTTTTGGAGTGTGGAGTTTAAAGGTATTCCCAAATGGTCTATACAAACAAATTGTCTTAAAGTACACCATTAACTGCTGTGCGATTTCCAAAATGTTTCATTAACAAATTCGCATTAGTTATGGATATATTATGCTTTAAAAAATCAGGTGACTTAACAAGGGGATTTTAATCCCAATACTATAAGCATGACGTCAGTCACGTCACCGGGGGAAAGTTGGATAAGAAGAACGTTAAATAAGACACTTGACAAGAATCGTAAATTTACAAGGTAGCTTATCATGTTAAATTTATAAATTTAGCCCTTTAAGCCAAACTTAAAACCCACTTGGGAGACCCTTTAAGATAGTGAATATATACACAATGGTAGTCTACTTTACAAAAACAGCACTACAATTCCGCAGAACAATTTCTGGCTTAAAGAGACACTGTCACTCAAAATTAGTTTTTTGTAAACACATTCCCATCTCAAAGGTTTTATGTAGTATTACAGGTTGTTCATAAACTTAAACAGTACCGTTGAAATAAATAATATTCAATGAGTGTTTAGCTTGCAAGAGACCAAAGTAAACGTGTAATAATTCGAATCCAATGTAAAGAAGGCAGAGCAAGCATTTAGTATGCGTCATCAAAGCTCTTGATACTCACTTCGGATTGTAACGTAGTAACAGTTCAACTCGTAAAGGACCAGGGGCCGATTCCACAAAGCAATTTCTGGCTTAAGTCATAATACTAAATTCAATTTTGTTCAAATATGTGTGTAAAACGTACTACAAGTATAACTTGAACATTTGGCTAGAAAGATCATGAAGAAAAACCACATATATTAAATATCAAAATTCAAAAGCAGGCTATTTTAAAGGTCAGTTTAAAGATTTTGACTTAAGTGAAAAACTGCTTTGTGGAATCGGCCCACACATTCACGAGTCTATTAACAATACGTGAGCCAGATAATGGTTGGCTAGGCTTGCATATCATCATTTAAATTTTCTGGAAGAATATTTAAAAGTTATATGTTTAGTTGCTTCAAGACTTCCTCTTAGCCTACAAAGTTGGGGATGAAATTAACGAAAAGCTTATAACTTCTGCTTCTTGAGAAAAATAATGTGATTCTGAAATAACTCAAAAATACCTCATGCTGGGCGACCATGGGCGTTTCTTTAATTAAAACGTTTGGATTCCATTAATATGCTGAAGTACATACCACTATTGTTCAAAGACAACAAACCACATGGAATGATTAAGAAGAGTCTGTGACCCCCCAAAAACACAAACTCACAATGTCATGTTGGTATGATAGAGCAATATAAAGTTTATAGAGCAAATGTTCCGCTGTATGTCACTGAAACTATAGCATGGGGACTGTTCTTACTAAACTCATCTGCGTAATCGTAATGGCTATAAAACTCGATATAAAACAACGTACTATGTTTATTAAAAAAAATATGCTCTGAAACTGTTGTATTAAGCCTTATCCTGGAAGTTTTGCACAATTTGCTTGTGGTTGTTCTATGTTAAAGATATATTAAAGAAAACATACCATTGGTTTCGTTTTTAAGACAATCAGATAATAACAAAGTATCACACAAAAACATACGCATATTTTAAAAAGAACTTGATTTGCTCTACTTAATGAATAAGAATGTGTTCATTAATGAATGCGTTTTCGCTTCCTAGAATCGTGTCAAAAAACTAATCGGGTACCTAATACACCATACAGGAACCGATCCCAGAAAGCAATTTCTGACTCTAATAAAAGTTTTGATGTACTGATTTAAAATCTTTATTATAATTTTTCCAAGTTGGTTGAGTTTTGTCGATGGCTTAGTGGTAAAAAGGTAATACTCCCCAAATATTACATTTTAAAATATGTAGAAGAAAAATAACCTATTGTAGATCATTTTAAAATTTGTGGAATCTACCTCTCGTGATCGGCTATACCACTGGTGTTCACCCATATGCCTCAGGTCGTGCCGGGAATAGGGATCCGGTGTGTTGTATCACAAGGCAGTCATAAGCACATATACTGCTGTCTTCTAAACTAAAACGTGGGCCCCGTGTAACTGATTTATAGACAGTAGATATACAACATTGAATCTTTTCGTAAATGATTTTTATATAGAAACCAACCGTGAGATAATAAGAGTCATACACTTTAAATATTTGCCCATCATTTGTCTATGTAGGATCTGTATCATCTTTCGCAATGACGGGCAATATTGGTCTCCAGGGTACGGTATTGCATTGGAAAAGCGACTTCTCAGTAAGACATGTGATAATATATCTAATTAAACAATGTAAGCTTTTTACGAGAAGAAAGTAAATTAAAACTACATTGGCAGAATATGATAAATATTTAACTACTGTCTGTGCATAGTGTGTGACAGTGTTGTCAAAATACGTGTCACTTTATGTCTCTATATTGGCTTCACTTTGCCAGAAGTAGGTCTAGATCTTCTAGAAGACGATCCTACAATAGTTGAAACCCTTAACAAAGAGGTTAAGACCAACGTTTGTCTAACACATTTGTACACAAAATATCCGTGACACGTCTCAGCAACAAGATGTCAAACTTCCTAATTAACAGTAGGGTTATTTGTTTAGCACCTTAATGAGTATTTTCAACCATCTATAATTGATACATGTTGTCCTGATTTTAGTTGACACTTAACACTCTTAACGTCCTCTTTTAGATTAATCAATTTACTATCCAAACCACATCATTGATAGGCGTGCTTTACAACATATAGAACAACACTTATCTTTAACGAACAAACCGGTATGTCTGTTTATGTGTTGATCTGTTTAATGGATAGTTGGCAGAATGCTTATACTGTCACTTTACTGCGTGGGTTTTCATCGTATCGTGCACGTTATAAAGTCAACTGCACATAAAGCAGCTGAATGAAGTAACAGTAAGTTTCATACACTTATGAACTTAGTGACATACATGTATTGTCTTATTGATGCCTTGGTATCTTATAAACAAAGTTAACTCTACTGGATTTTATGTCTTGTGAGGGTTGGGAATAAACCTTTGCGACTCTGTAACTTTTGCCAACAAAGAATTTCCGCATGTAACATAAACACATGCTAATTAAAGCGTTATTTGTGTTATATCAGAAAATGGTACATTTTTTGCAGCACAAGAAGTTCACGAGTTATAATATAGAGTTAACAATGGCTACATCAATAGATTTACTCTTACAGTATACTGCATGTATTAACCCATATACAAAATATATTTGTATCCCTTTACCTCTGTCTATACTTACCGACTGGAAGATCAAGTGAACAATATTTCCGAATGTCCACAGGCAGGCCTCCACGGACTTAGTTAGAATCTTGGAATCTTGGACACATGGGACATGTATTTTTGTATAGCTCTGTAGCCCATTATGACGATTTGGTTCACTTAAGTTCTGTCTGTTTTGCTATTTATTTTACAAAAAGCTATTCACAATAAAATGAAACATTATTTTTTATACGTGGATGTCCTACCTTTAGGATTATAATTTGGCCTAAATCTAAGCAGGGCATTTACGTGAGGGCTGTTTCTTTACCTCCTTTACACAATGAGAAATTTATAACGTGTACCATCAGAAGTCTTATTAACTCACATTTAGATAGGCTAACTGGCTTTGGGGACCGAAGCACATATTAAAGACAATCCAGAAGAGTACGGCTGGTAAAATGATGCACTCTGGGAAGTGTCCATTTTTTTAGGTCCGGTATCGCCTAAACATTTAACTGTTGTTAAACTCTTCTAAGCATTTTTTTGGCAACAAACTGATATAATATAAAAAATATATATTTATATTTTGGATAAATCAAATGAGACAAAAAGAGGGGAGGGCATCTTAAAACGTCAGCTCATTAACATATTATGATTTTGAATTCTTCGAGTTTGCAAATTTTACTTTTATAAGGAATTCCTGATAACTGAATACATGGGACATGTGGACATTTTTACATGGGAGTTGCATACTTCAACTTAATACACTTCTGGTAGTGTTTGCATTAATTTATCAGACCAACGTTTGTCCTTTAACATTCAAGGCCACTGTATAATAATCGTAACCATCTGGTTTGCTACTCGTATTCCTTGGAGCGACCATGATTTCACACAATATGTTTATTATTTAGTCTTTCTAAACACACAGATTAATGCAAATACAATTGCTACACACATTAAGGTGAATAATCAGTAAATATTTGCACAGTAAAGAATATATTCTTCCATTATGCACCTTCCATTGGTTTTACTGGATGTGTGTTTTTTATAACAAAGGCAGAAACGTAAAAACAGAGAACTGGTTGCCAGGCATTTATTGGTTCAGAAAAATGACGTCACAGAATATGGGCATGCAAGATTAATATAAGCAATAAGCAGATTTTTTATATTTTCCTCGACAGAAGACTGGTTAGAGAGTAGAGTGTATGGCTGCCTGGCATGGTGTATGGTCGCCAGTTCGATTCCCACTGTTCCCCTTTTAAATTTGATTTCAAGTTTTATAATATTTTTTGTTTCGGATTTAAGGTTAGGGTTAATTTAATCTATTTTAGCTGTACATTTTGTATGTATAACTTATTTAAGTCAAACGTTTGGCTATACGAGTTACCAGTTTCTATGCGCACGTGATAAAGGTCCATACATGGAAGGAACACATAAGCCCCAATCTACAAACGATCTAACAGAGGAGTGTACAGACAGGCATTTGAAATATTAGGAAGGCGAAGGTTATATTTCATATAAAGAAGGAAACGAATTTCAAAAATTGAAATTTGGTAAAACTCAGGTATTTTTTGCTGATGATAATCGACAGTGATCGAAGTCCACAACCGTCATCCCACGCTCCGCTCAAATTCCCTCTTTTTTGCTTCGTTGACATAGACTCCAACTTTTTCCTATGCATATTGATTTTTCATGGTGTGTGTAATCCTCGAGTAAACATATAAGACTTTAGAACTGAACAGAGCACATTGGTTAAATTTCCTAGCACATTTTAACTAACTATTATTTTGTGTTATCATTGACATTTTCGTAGATTTAATATAAACCAGAATAATTTTCTGTCGCTCAGAAAGTGACCATTCACGTAGGCCTATTTTAGTTATTTTTGCGTAGCACTTTCTTCCCCAGAGTCAGGCCCTGAATCGCCAGCAACAAATGTTAGTTGGCTGAGTGGTCTGGGTGACCGGCTTTTATTGATGTCGATTCGGTGCCTGACTTTTACGGTCGTGGTTTCGATTCCGACACAGCCTGCAAAACTGTCTAAAACGAGAATTGGCAAAATACCGAAAATACTCTTAATATAGCCTCTTCGTTAAAACAAACATAACTAGCTTCGGTGTTTGAAAAGCAGGGCAAGGCAGGGGTTATAAATGCAGTTGTAAAACTCCACATGACATTATATGAGGGTGGGGAAGTGCTATTATTTCTGAAGAATACATTTAATTTTGTATTTTTTTTTTAAAGTTCAAACACACAGTTATATTTCTCTATTTGATCGTTCTATGCCCTGATTTTTTTCAAAAACTTACAGTTCTCTCAATACAATCGTACCCCATGTTTTAAGGGCATTGGACCACTAAACGTCACTGGGGACGTTTGAGTACAGAAGAATGTCAAGCAGATACATGCTATTTATACAATATAGAAACCAAAACATACACATTTTGGCGTTAAATATTAGTTCTAATTAGACAATGACAATTATCAAAGTTGACGGTACTTTACAAACGTAATGTAGATGATAAGAAATGCTTATCTTGTTGTTTAATGACAATTTCCAAGAGAACGGTAGGACAACCTTTTGCCTGTTAAATGAGCTATACCTAGCCGCGCATAGTAACATATAACATGTGCCTAAATCAGATGCATGCAGTTGACCAAATTATAGACTTTAAAGCAATGAGCCTAGTTTAAAATAAGTGATGTCAGTGGCATCGAGAAGCTGGGATAGTAACTCAGCTTCTATATTTATTGACAAACAACGTTTGAGTGCAGATACTAGCACCCTATAACGGCTTTAATACTTAATCTGCTACTACATGCACAGGCACGTTGCTCGTCAATAAATACTTGCTAACAATCCAGACAATTTCTGTTCTATAAGTACCGGTGATTTTTCCAAAGCAAACAATTAGGGAATGCGTTTTCAACAAGCGCCTTTGGTTTATGAATTCCATAGGAGGTGGGGAGGTGCTATTGGGGTTTACAGCGACAGAAACACCAGCTATGGAATCTACCAAATCGATACCAGGAAAATATGTTTATCATGATTCCCAACACTAAAACCCTCAAACATATGTACAATTGATATGTCAGAATAAGTGAAGTGCACAAAAATAGATTTGATTGTAGACATTTTGTTGAAAAGTTATTGTCGTTATTCGCTTTGAAAATAGGCTATGCCAACAATGGCTATAAACAGGTACGGTAAAGTCTTTTTTAATCCAAACCTATATGATGTTGGTCTAATCCATAACTATCACCTATAAAGCCGTGTTTTTATATTTGGGGAACAAACATAGAATATGTGATTGCAATACAGGCAAAAATTACACTAAAGTTATAAATGTTACCAGATATGTTTGGTATTACTATCATGAATATGATACGAAATGGCCAACGAAATAATGTTCCTAATAAATGCCTGAATGAGCTCAACAATCTGTTTCCAACATAGAGCATTGACAGTAAAGGGATTAAGGATTACTAGTATTTAGCATTATCCTGAGACAAAATTATTCAATCAACACGATGATTTGAAAACAAGTTACAATAGTCTGTGGGGAAAATCAGACATTCCTAAGCCCTGTGTACAGCATACAACATGTGTTGTACAACAATCTGATAGCTTTGATTAATCATGTTGTAAGACATAATTATAACTGCTGTAGTGTACACCAGCGCCTCTGTCGGTGAAAAACAGTTTCGAGTCAATTACTTGCTTTGTCAGTTGCTTTGTCTCACTGTTCTCATTAGCCAATCAACAGAAAGAAATGATCGTGTGACATTGCTTATGTATTATTCCGGGCACCTGACGCGCGTGGGGGGGGGGGGGGGGGGGGGGGGGGGG
>JAVFBY010403822.1:0-14915 GCA_034781015.1 Tonicella lineata
GTACAAATTTGAAACATTTTGGAAATGGGAATATTTTTAAAAAATCAAATCGTTTACTTTTGTGTCACATTTGTTTCACGTCTCACGAATGGTTAAAAAAAAAATCAAAACACAATCAATCAACCACGAAAATTTATAATTTAAGAATGTTTTGCATCTTCTAACAAAAATAATCAATACAAATGTAGACTGGACACTGTAAAAGGTCACTCTCCTAAAGACTGACTCATTGGTGGGAATATAAAAAAAATTGATATATGAATATTATACTAGTTGTTTAAATATCCACAAGAAAGACCATATTTTTATTAGAAATATGTTTTACAAAGAAAAGCAGAAATTTAAGCGAAACATTTAACGTCAACAGACGTGACATTCGTTCTACTATTTCACATCAGACAACATTAAATCTTCGTAAATATATAAATATTTTGGGAAAGAAACCTTCGTTAGAACCATTTAGCTAAAAATGTGTTTATTCTGGTCAGAAAAGTTAATAGGTTTTATGGTATTGCCTGTTTTTCTCACATTGATTGTTAGGAAGTTTTTACGGCAGCCATTTTGTCTCAGCCATGGGCATGTACTATGTATAGCCTCGAGACGAATAGTGAATTATTAGACATAAATGATAGACCAATATGATTCGTAAGAACGGTTATGTCAAATCAACAGTTTATTATACGTATATGTTTGTTGTTGATGTATAAATTAAACAAAGACAACCCTGAAATCTTATGCAATGATAACGTCTGGCTTAGATAACATATGACCATCATGCTCTCACGACCTCATATTTTATATTCTCGAACACAAATCTCACAGACATGATTAATAAAGCACTAAACATACGAATTATCTCATGCTTTCTCTATATATTTCTGTAAATGGATAAAAACAATATCTGAGAAAAAAACCTTTTCATTTATATTCTGACGTCCTCTCATTTGGTCTACCATGTACAAATTACCTAACATATGCTACTTACTTGCTGCGCATATTCCAAGCTCAATCGCCAGTACTATCCATGACGAAAGAGTAAAGGTATAATCCCCAGAGACAATAGGCTAACAAATAATCTGAGTACGTTATGGTTAATTTCCTGTAACATATTTATTCTACTCAACCATAGACTTTGGACAGACATCTTTACGGAAATACGCTTTGTCACTGTTGAAACAATTGCGTGCTGAAGCTGTAAAACACAATAACATTCTTGAAGAATCAAGTTGTGCCAAACGTTTATGCAGAATCGTACAAATGTCAATACAAAACTCTGGAATTTGTACACTTCCATCCAACCGGGATTACCGCCTGTGTGGATCTGTAAGCCAAGGTCGGATTTATCAGGAACACACTTCCATGTCATCCTTCTTGTGCCGAATAATAAATTGGTTGAAAACATCGTGTGTTTTTTTTAAGCATGAAGTATAGACATTGTCATTCGCCAATTCGAGAATGTTTCTTTTTTTAAATGCGGGACGAAAATAGATTCATGCCGACAATATTATATTTCACACAGTATTTAACACGGAAAATATCGATACATTGACAGTTTTTGCCAGAAATGGGAACAGACCATCTTCTTCTTCCAGCATTGTCCAAGGGAAGTAAGTCTATGGTGCTAAAGCACATCACTGATGGTTATATAGGCATTGTCGATTGCTTGAAGCTAAAACATTGCTAGAAATTGCTTGACGCCTCAGAACTCTGACCAACTGGTCTTTCTACCTGAGTTTACATACAGTTATAATCAGATCCTATGTGAAATACAAAGCACATGGCCACGTTTTCTTAACCATGTGGTGCAAATTCATACAAGAATTATTTTAAATTACTCAATACTTGACAATTCAGTCAGACTAGGATTTCTCTTGGAATGTATCAAGGTAAACCGCATCATGAATTTGATAATAATCACAATAATGTTACCTGAAGATGGCTGCAAGGCGCTCTAACAAGCCTTGTCAGTATTGCACACGTGCGCTACTGCTGGAAAATGCGTTACACCTGCAGGCAACCACGTGTTTTTTCTTTGAAATGCTTCTGAATTGCGATTTAAGCGAAACTGAAATCACCGTGGTATAAAATATAGATGCTGCTTCTGGATAACGAAACAAAACAAGTTTCGAACTGAGCATTAGCTTCCTACTAAAGCGTGAGCTGTGAAAAACAGAATTGAATATTGATGCTATTATTCAGGGTGTGCAAAAAAAAAGCAACATGGGGAGCCCAATAACTAGATCATGGTAGAATTAGTCATGAATAGGCCTGGGCCTTCCAAGAGACCTTTAACAGCTTTAACAGATGGTGCGCTTTTTTTTTTGCCCACCCTTGTAAATAAACCTAATCCTGGTTATAAGTGTAAGCTACATGTAGCTATACCACATTGCCATGCGTTTACTTTTCAATTTCGGATAAATTTTTTAAAATCTTTTCTTCACTGAAATTTATAAATATTTGATTTAAAAAACGTACATTTTATTGATCTATCGAAAGAAACGGCTATGACATATTTCTGACAACCCAGGAACACGTGTTAAGATAACAAATCTCGATGTCACTTGGTGTTCTACCAAGGAAAAATGATAGAAAGCCAATGGCGCACCTTGTATACATGCTTCTGCTGCATAGGGAACACAATGTAAGGGGAATGTTGCAGAGGTCGTTTGGAGACGGCGTTCGATCGTTGACACACCTCTGAGAAATAGCCCAAATATTCTTGTCCGATTCACCTATTTCTGAGAAGTCGTTTTGTTGGCACGTATATGAACGTGGGCGTACTATGACAATAAATGTGTAATCAATATGGGTCAAGCACCATTCTATTTGTGTATGTGAATAGTTAACAAATATATTAACGGTTAAGGTGTATATAAATAAATATAATTATATGATATGATATCCCCCCCCCCCCCCCCCCCCGGCCCGGCACCCTCAAAGTGACATCACACGTGTACACTTCCATGAAATATAACAGATCGCTTCCAATCTAGTTGAAGTCAGTTCCAAGTAGTAAGAAGCTATGTAATAGGCTATACATAACATAAAAAAGCACACTAATGTATTATAACCATTTTCTCAGAAACTGCATTTCGATGTAGGTCCCATTATGTAGACAAGACCATAACATTTCCATATTAAATAAACAGCTCACATAATTATTGTTGCCGCCTTAGAGGTTGAAGTTTATGCGATAATTAATTAAGGGATTACTGAGAACGGTGCTTGTCTTATAATGATGGGGAAAATCACTCAATATCCCTAATTTACAAACTTAAGGAATTGAGAATGTATGCAGAAGTTTAAAAGCTAAGAAGTTTTGTTGTTCAAGGTGGTCTCGAGATGACGGTCATTCTGTAGTATCCAACTATATCCTGTTTTCTGACCTTTCTCCTCTATGGGCTTGCGGACGACAAGGCTGTACAGAGTTTTATGCTAGTTATCTTTAAAGACCCCAAGTGAATTTTGTCTTTCTTTTAAGTTCCTTGGCTTCTTGACAACGCCAACAGACTGTAGACCTACGCTTAGTGATTGACATGGGGAACTGATGAACGTTCTTTCCAAACATGTAGGCTGTATTGTTAGAAACCTGGAAATGTCAAATTTACGGGAAGTGACATGGGTTCAATGTGTATAAACAATGATACCATGTGACATAGAACACATGACTTGCCAAATATAGTCGCGTACAAAACAGTCAGTGGCGTTTTTCTTAGCCGAGCAGATAGTTCAGTTAAGTAGGCTACTGGAATACTTGTACGGCCGTTGACTTTGGCAATGTTATTATTACTTTTTGTCAAAACTACCTTATATATGAGACGATATTCGCAAGGATGTTTTACTGATATAAAACAAATCTGATTTAAGATGTAAGTTTGTATTTTTAAAACTTTGTTTCATTTTTATTTTTATTTATTTATTTCGGATTGTTCTATGTTTCTACACTGCATATTTCTTGACTCAGGAAGCCGACGTTTGTGCCATTTTATAGACTGGTGAATCCAATAGTTGCTTTAAATATAATAGTGTTAAACGGATTAGCCTATTCTATCTTAACCTTTTATTTTGAATTTTTCAATTGTCTTTGGGAGTTGTGTATACGTTACACCTATGCATCCTAAGCTGTATATACAGGTTTATATTTATTACATTTTAGATAGGCCTATTCATGTCTCCGTGTCTTATTTAGTATCCTCTAATCACTATCTATCACACTCTCTTGGTATATCCCTTTGGAGTAAAAGCAGTATGGTTTGAGCAGTATCCTATAGAGATATTGACAAAACTTTAGGAAAATAAGAGAATAAACAACTTTACATAACGTTTCTCACATCTGTGGCTGTGATTGCTTTAGGCTACTGTTTAGTGAATTCTAGATTGAGCAAATGTTTTCTCATTTGATGCTGTGTTATTAAGACAATTAAGCTTGGTCGGTTCTTTATTTTGTCAATAACTACATATAAGTCTTCCCGGGATGTAAGTCACTCATGACAACTTGATTTTATAGTCCATTGAAAACTTGTCTCTGAGAGTTAATCTAGAACATGATGATCTGTCGTTTTTTTTTTATTAATCGACTTCTCTGTACCAGTGCGACCTACCTTTGAAAAATATATATTTTTTAAATATGCCTTAGTCATGTCGTCGTCCATAGAGAAGGATGTTTTACTGATTGTTTTTTGCTCAAGTTGTGGTCTGTATTAGCCCTGGATGACATTAGCCTACTCCGTTGCAGGCTTTTGACAATTCTGTCCTCAAAATCAAAGTTAACTATCACGGTTTTCCAAAAATCAACCATCATAGTAAACCTTGATATATCCCCTTTTATTATCAACATGTTTCACAGCATTTCGAAATAAATTGTGACTGGAAATTTGGATGAAAACGGTCTATGTAGACTAAACGCAACAACAACAACACAGCAATTTGCAGGTTTGAATATCTTTAAATGATGGCCGTTAATTCCGATTTCCTGTCAGAGTTTATTTTGGATTACTGGGAAATATGTGGCAAATGAAGGGAATACATCAAGGTTTACTATGATGGTTGATTTTTGGAAAACCGTGTAAGTTTAATTTGATTTAGAGGACAAAATTGTCAAAAGGCTGGAAAGGAGTAAGCTGTTGTACATCGGACCTTCATGACTGATAATAGGCTATAGGTCTGTATGTTTTGAGGGCATTTTCATTGCCGGACTTTTTCAGCTTCTCGTGCCATTTGACATAAAGGTTCTGATACTTTTCTTTCATAAAATATATATTGTACTGTCATTATCATTCTTGGTTTGCGGTGTAAAATACTGATGTTGAGTTTCCTTTCCTTCACAGACAATGCCACTTGTTAAAAAGACAAAAGGTAAAAAGTCTTTAAAAGGACGTAAGATGGGACGTCAAAGACTCAAGATGAAGGATTGGCTAAGGAAATGTTTGGATGAAGGCGTAAGTCCTAGTTTACGCTGGAGAAGTAAAGCCAAAGGAACCTTCGAGATATCGTGGAAACACGCCTCGGGTAGAACATGGGTTGAAGAGAGCGATACGGAGATATTTAAACAATACGCTATTCATACAGGTAATAATCAATATTTGTCTATAGGCATATACCATTTTGTAACCATTAAGTACCATCTAGCTTTTCAACGCAGACCGGTTATATAATATACCGGCGACGGTTTTAATCAAACGAAGCTTATACCATACTTTGATGCAAAACAAACGTATCTTTCAAACAACAAAATATGCAATACAGATACAAAATATATTTATTTACTTATTATTTAATCAGAAATGGCATGGAAATGGTTTCTATATTTAGAGACGTAACTCTCAAAAGTCTAACTAAAACTCATATATAATAACACTTTTATCACTAGCATTTATTTGACATCTTACTGTAATAATAAATAAGATACATTTGTGACAAAAAAAATATTGTAAGAATCTAAGTATAATTATATTTCTGTTTAAAAAAAATGAGAAAAAAAATAGGTGAAAAATATTTTTTAATGAGAATGCTTGGATTTCAGTCTCCGAGTTTTTACATGTTTCGTTTATAGGAATGATACAGTATTTCTCATGCACAATAAAAAAAAAATAGACAAGGGGCTGGAATGTGAATGTCACTATATTTTATCTGTCTGCAACTTATTATTTTCGCTTTAAACCTGTGTTGAAATGCTTTCAGAAAATACTGGATCAACACATCTCAACAATTGAGCGTACTGAACAGAGCAATACTAAACTGTATTTTACTCAAGCAGAAGGGAATTCTAACACCAATTAAGAGGAATGTTTCTAAAACATACTAACTTTACTAAATGTCGACGAATATAAATATATTTACTTATTTGAATGGGGTTTAAAATTGTACTCAAGAGTATTTCTCTGATATGACGACTGCATTGCCAGTGTTTTCGGGAATCCGGGCAGTCAAACTTCCTAATTTTCATACAGGTTCTCGACTGCCTTGAGCCTCTGCAGTGTATAAAAAAAATCAGCGAATATACCCTTTTAATTTTAATTTATTCTCACATTTATATTTATTGGAGATTATTTATATGCTAAAAAGGTAAACACAAAGAGGGATCAGCCGCAGACACTAAGAAGTGGAAAGCTAATTTCCGATGTGCTCTGAATAGCTTAAATGATGTTAAAGAATTGAGCGAAGAAAGCAATAAGAAGGGAGAGAACGCCTGTAAAGTGTATACATTCCTTGAGGAATCGGAGATTAAAATAAAATCGGAAAGTAAGTTATTAACTTTTTTTTCTTGTATTATTCTTATGGCCATTGAATTATTGACCATAAAACTATATTCAGTTTAGTGGGGTTTTTTTTTTAATGCATATCACCTTGGATATTGTTTTCAAAACTTTCGCATTCTGAACATACTTTTAATGCCGTTGTAAACAGCTTCTCGTGAATCTTCTGATGAATTCATCTAATGAATGAACCGGCCATGTTGTTACTTTGATTCGTTTTCTTGTTTCTTTTACGATTGCTCCCTGTGTTTTCAGAAATCAGTTAAACTAAATTCAATCTCAAATATCCATATTCAAACCATGATTTAGTGAGCTATACATTAACTTGATCCTCTATCACTTTAACCTTAATAACATAATTATAATAAGCTACTCTACATTTTCACTGATTATTTACCAAAGCTCGTAACTTAACAAGCCTATTTCTGCTGGTGTGGATGTTATTGTGTTAAACTAATTTCTATACTTGATCTTTTAGATGACTGTGATGGTGATATTAAGATCCCTTCCGATTCTAACATGGAATGCGATACAGATACTGACACACAGGTGGGTTTATGTTTGTCTCGAATTTAATAATTCTTTTGCCTTCTTAGTAATTGAATCACATGACTAGATTTAATTCAAACAAAAATGGATTTACTGTCAATGGCTTTCTCCATTTCGCTCGATTGGCCTATAATATCCTGTTCACTTGAACGTTGGGCCACATAACATGCACACATGTTCTAGTATGGTTTTGCTGTCAGTCAATTTGGAAACTTCACAAAGGTTTAATTAAGGCAGCAGTACGATACGGTTCAAATGTAATCATACAATTCTCAAACAAACCTTATTGAGATGATTTGTATTCCATTTTTATTAGCGTGTTTAACTTTTATACGAATTCCTAGTCTTTATTATCACCCTTCCAGGATGACACTGTGGCCCCGGTGATAAAGATGGAGGCACCTTCACCGGCCAGTGAAGATATGTCACAGCCCGCCTCGCCAATAAATGACGCTGAAATGGACCATTGTTATTCAAAAAACGACTTAGCCAGTAAGTTTGATGTCTAAATTCCATTCTTTTTAAATCCAGTTTTACATCGACCTAAAATGGCTCAACATGCACAATATAGCTGATAGTAGTATCTGTCGACCTATGAATTGAGTCCAACTTCAACAGTTAGTCTGAATCACGCAAATTTTTGACAAAATTCATATTTGGAATAAATTTTGGATGTTGCGTTTCTTTTTTGGGAAAGTATAGTTATGAAAAAGACTGAAACATTGCAGAGTTATTTTGGGGTATTTATAGTTTACTGAAAATGACTTCCCTTATGAAACATTACATCCTCTGGATATGTTTAGTCTATCTTTATAATTATTGAATTGCGTATATAGTTAGATGGCTCAAAGGTTTTAATTTACATTTAATTATAAGGCCTTCTTGAAAGTCTTCAATAGCGTGCGCGAATTTCGACAACTGAATAGCGCTGTAAGTAGCCTAGGCTTAAAATGAAAATACAAATGTATAACATTTCAAAATATTTGTCACACACAAGCATCTCCAATGATATATAAACATGGTTCGAAATAAGCCACTATAGCCTTACATTGATATATGAAATCCATCAAGGTTTCTGCGTGCATCACAGAAACGTGCTATGTGCTCTCGGTGGAAGCATAGTACCCTGTTTTTAATATTCACTCCTAAATATATAACGCAGAGGGCTAATCTATAAAATTATTAATCTTTCAGACATCCCTAACCTGCCTTCATTTAAGAGCTCCGTCTCTTATAGTGGAGGTGTGGTTGAATGTAGATTGGCTGCCCCTGTAGTCAACCCATCTGAACGGATTGATTACCTTTTCACCAAAAATTATTACAACAACATCAAATCAGAGGATGGTAAGTCTGCACATATTTTACGCCAATCATACGCTGTCATATATTGTAAAATACACCTATGTTCAAAATAGTGGATTAAGTGTGGGCCAGCTTGTTCGACAAAAGATATTGTTTGACAAAACTACTGGTCTCAGCTTAACACTTGCTTGTTGAGAATCTATATAGATTTATCAGAAAAGAAACAGCTGGCTTGTTTAGCCCAATGGCTCGTCAGCTTGATTCTCGTAGCCTGTATTACGAATTTTCAACCAATCTATGCACAAAAATATATAAAAATTTAAAAAAAATTAAAAAATATATATCCCAGAACCAGATTTTTGCTTTAACTCAAACAATAAGCATATTTGTGTGCAATATCTATGTAGAACAAACGATGCTAGTTAGTGTCTCTTTTACAGAGCCTTATATAGAGAAAGATTGACAGCCTTTACTTGGGTGAACTCTCGGTTCACTCTATTCCCGACCTCTATAGTTCAGTCGGTAGAGTTTTGGCCCTCCTAACCAAATGTCCTGGGTTCGATTCCGGGTGTAGGCATGTGGAATTTCTTTCTCTACATTTATGATATATACGTCAAATTGTACTTACGTGAACTATATTTTCTTTTCTAAAAATTCAAAATGTCCTTAGGGGTGACCTGTAAATGTTTTGTTGTTGTTGTTGTTTTTGTATAGGTTTGAACTCAGAAGGAGAGGATGTGCCTATGAATGATGACGATCTAGTACAGGTAATGGGCTAAAAGCATTAGTTTTCATCAGTATAGGAAGAATAAATTAGAGACAAATATGATTATTTTAGTGAACTGGTCATACAGAATTGCAGAAAAACAATTCACACAGCCCAAAACTAGTTTAAATTGACATTCTCCATAAATCTTAAAAATACAAATTCTGTTTTTATTATATAGGTCTAAGACGTAAAATTTCATCGAAAACCTGTCTACTTTTTTAACGGGATTTTGAAATCAGTTTTCATAATAAGGAAAACATATAAGACAAACGATGGTTTAGAGAACAAAGTGTAGTGATTGTTACTTATGTTTTGTAAAACATGTTAGACATTATTTGTCTTCAAAAAACAAACTTATATCGGATGTTCTGTTTTACAGATGATGGATGGATTTTCTTCTGATTATGGAAGTGGAAGGCGTGATTCCGAGTCGAGTAATGCATCATCAGCCTCCTCACCCTATATCCTTTCCGCCGCATGGGATGACCTGGCTTTAAGCGGTTTCTGTAAGTGGCTCAACCATTTTGTAACTTTGTGACCCTTGAAAGACTCTTACGTTCACTATAAAGGTAATCTGAAGACTCCACAAAGCAATTTCTGACTTGAGTCAAAATACTAAATTTAACTTGTTAAAAAATTCTGTGTTCAAAATGTCACACAGATATAATATAAATATAAACCAAATGACATCCCTAAAATAAATCCCAAAAGTGTGTAATTTAGGTCTGTATATTGAATGAGTTTAACTTCTTTGTAAAAGATGAACCTTAACTTTATAAGGGCATAATCCAGTTTGAAATAAAATAGCGCATTAAGTAACCGTTCTCTATTTGACTAGTTATTTATAGTGTTATAAATGCAAGAAAGAATTCTACATGCCTCCGAAGGGGATTGAACTCGCAACATTTGGCTAGCAACGTCAACACTCTACCGACTGATCTACAGAGGCCCACGATAGAGTTACCCACATTTTTCACAAATGTCCAAAGTAAAGGATGCCAATCTTTCGCTACTTAAAGTACTGACACAGAGATGATAATATATTTATAAATATATTTTTTTTAAAATGTAGATAAGCCCATTGTTCCAATATTTATAGAACCGGGATAGAAGCAGGGGTTCATAGAAGTCCTGTTTAACTATCCTAAATGGGTAGCTAGACTGGTGAATAAATTCAATTTGAGACATCATTTTAACGCATCATTTAAAAAAAAAAACTCAATTCAGAGTCCATTTCTAATTAGTTTAAACAATTCAAGAATAATAAGGATTGGCGAACCGGCTATAGCCTATATTAACGCCTCTCCCATTTTTAATGTTTAAGTATGATAAAAATATAAAGTTGAGCATTAAAAACTGAAAAAAATTCATTATGACACTTAAAAACTGAATTCTCTTCATTAAAAAAACTCAATATTTGGACTTCTATGAACCCCTGAGAAGAGGATCTCTCGACTTTTTCCCCAACTAATATGTATTCTGTATCATTATGTGCAAATATTATCTATCTCTAAATGTAGAGAAATAAACGTGTGCCTCTCCCACAGGGTATCGAACCAAGAACGTTTGACTATTGTAGGGCCAACACTATACCGACCGAGTTGACTTTTCACGATAAAGGCTGTAAAACACTAACTACAGGCTACTCTAAAGTAGCATGGCTTTGTTCTAGAAATCCACTACAACTGTATTTGTTAACCGAGTAATTTCTAACATAATAGCATGGTGCAATTTGATGAATTACAAAGCATCCCCTTTGTATTCCCTCTTCCCCCTCCCACCTCCCACTATATGTTCCATGCATGAACTTTCAATACTAACCTTTTGATTATTTTCTTTTCTATTTAAGCTTTACGGAACGGAATACAACCAGTTGTGGTGAAAGATCAACCCCTTACCTCAGCAAATCCAGATTGGGTAAATACCATTGTGTTATATCAACTTAAAGAGACACTGTCGCCCAAAATTCATATTTCAACGATTTCTCGTATATTATTACAGTTTGTTTATAAACTATACCGTTAAAATTAAAAAAAAGTATCCAAATGAGTACATGTATTTAAATTGCATGAGACCTAAGAAAAGTTGTGATAACTTGAATCCAAGGTATAGAGGGCGGAGCGAGCTTCGTAATGTCCCAACAGTTCAAATCGTGACGGGGCGTGACAATACATTTACGCTCTGTATTCAAGACATGACCCATATACTTGACGGTTGGTTGCTTGGCTAGACTGGCATATCATTATTAAAATTTTAATTAAAACATTGAAATGTCATATGTTTATAGTTTCTTTTAAACACCCACTTAAGCCTACAAAGTTGGGATGGAATAAACGAAAAACTCGGACTTCTGTTTCTTGAGAAAAATAAGTACAACTCATTTGATTCTGTAATAACACAGAAATACCGAATTTTGGGTGACTACTGACCATGTCTCTTTTAATTCAACATTTACATATTTGACATTTTTTATTTGCATTTCATTTCAAATCCAAGAAATATTACACACATTTTTGTTACCCGTAGGCCTACACGTGATTTTTTAAAACAGGTTTCCTACCTTCAATATGTGTGCGTTTCAAATATTGGTGATTTCCCCAGGAGAACAATGAGGGTGTTAACTGGTCATATATTTTAGATGCCATTCTGTTAACTTTGCTGCCAAAATAAAAATATAATTTTATCAGATGAAATTATTAGCATGTCTCTGGAATCACAAATTTTTGATAAGGAATCATCTGAAAATAAAATTAAAGTAAATTCTTCATATCTGTGGTAAGCAACTTGAGACATATTTATGCTTCATAATTTATCCTTGCAATTGAATTAAGCATTGTTACTAAATCTTTATTGATAATGTTTTTATTTAATTTTATTTCAGAAACTGACTTCGCTGAAATAGTGGAAATGTATTGTAGAACGATATGTATACAAAACATAACCAAGTTGTCAGTTGTCACTGGCCTGCAGGTTTATATCCGAGGGCCCTGGCTGTTCAAAACGGAAGATAAGTCTGTACTTGTCTAAATGAATTCATGGAATAAGAAAAGGCAATTACCCACAAGGTCTTGACCCTTTAGACCTACAGCTAGTATTGTAATACATACTGTTTTGAACAACATGACACAGGACAGGTAGCATGGATGGTTGTGAAAATAAAACTCTAAATGTTAAGATAAGACACTTAAACTCCGTATACAGCTGGTGACATTTGGTCTGGAGATTGGCGTTCTTATACGCCACAGATTTGTGGAGATTTAGTTCATGCCTTCCACCTATGGAATGGTGCAGTGAGTTCCACCTATGGAATGGTGCGGTCATAACACAGAGTACTTCGGTGACCACGACTATCTTGTAGTTATTAGAAATCCTGGGGGTTTCTTGACAAGACTTGAATCGAATTAGTTCTTGTGTTATTTCAGAAAAGTAACAATATTTAGGTTGCCAAATATACAAAGGCTCCATATCAGTTGTTATATATTTGATATGTTCCTTTTGACTCTAGGTACTTAATTATGGAGACAAAATGGAATATCTACCTTAAAATGGCACAAATATAAATAATTAGGTTTTTTTCCTTCAAATTTTGGAAGAAAATCAATTTTGCGCCTTTGCCATGCATGGTAGCCGCTTTGAGTGCACTCGGCAGCTCATACCAGATGAATTTGTGTTGATGCGCCATCGCCACTTATCACGTTCTGGGTCTGGTTGCTCAAAAGCATGATTGACGGTAATATCCGATTGAATCACTACTTCAGGATTAGAGATAGAGCTTTGATATAAAGAGACATCAGCTTACCCTGGATTAGTAATTTAATCTGCTATTGAACAAGTGAACCCTACTCGATTACAGGTGACATGTAAAACACCAACAAAACATAAGCTTCATCCTTTACTTAGGGACTATGAATATTAATATTTTCTGTGTATACTCTGAAGTGTATACAGTCCTATAATAAAGAGTATTTCGATTATTTGATAACTTATACATGATTTGATGGGCAGCATCATGGACTAAGAATGTTTATACTCATCCAGTCTCGTGCTTCAGCACTGTATAGTCAACAGCCCCTCCACAACACAAACTATGTATTTTCATGTACATTCTATTTCATGATCATGATCAAGCTTTGCTAAGGGTTGTCGACATCTGTCTCCTATGGAGTACTTTGATAAAGAAGGGACTTGTATAATGGATCTTTGTATGTGTGGAAAATTTGACAGTTGTCATTTTAAAATGCTAAACAGAAAAGGGACAGTATGTTATGCCTGATAAGCCTACATGCATGGATATCTAGATGTGTTTGGAGTGTTTCAGACCATGTGCAACATTCCATCGTATAAGACATAATTATATTGGCCCAAATCATGTATCATGTAATATAATGGGAAATATTGATAATGCAATTAAGTGTAATCTCAATCAGGATGAAATGTCATTTTTAAACTGTATTGCTGTTATACACATACATATGTAATTTGATACATAATTTGATTTATGTATAGGCCAACTTTCCATTTTTGTAACATGTATATATTAAATTTATTATGTTCGTTGTATAAAATGTACAAAGTATCATGGAACGAAAGGCAAAGCTAAGTATTAATTGAAAGGAAAGCTGAGTATATACTATTAAGTATACCATTGGGGAGAATTTCACGAACCAGCTTTTGTGAGTTGGAAATATACAAAGAGACACGGGTCGACCAAAATTAGGTGATTTTGCGTTATAACAGAATCAAATAAGTCCTCAAGAAGCAGAAGTTACAGCGTTTAGTTAATTTCACTGGTAACGTTATTACGTTGTAGGCTAAGTGGAAGTTTAGAAGTAACTAAACATATTACATTTTAATATTCTTCCAGAAAACTTAAATGATTATATGCCATCCTTGCCAAGCAGCTGTAAATTACCTGGGTTGCGCATTGTTAGACAGACGCGTGAATGCGTACATCAAAGGCTTTGAAGACGCATTTACAAATGCTCGCTCCACAATACTTCCGTATTCAAATTATTAGATTTCCTTTGGTCTTGTGCAAGCTCATTACTTGTTGATTTTTTTTCTTCATTTCACAGGTATTATATGATGCTTTTAGTTTCTAAACAAACTAATACTACGCAAAGTCGTTGAAATATACAGGAATTTGTTGATAAAACCTAATTTTGGGTGACAGTGTCTCTTTAAATGGCTTTCTTCTAACTTTAGAAACTTGGTATTTTGAGATTATAATTATCTGCATGGCATTAAATAATAAACACGTATTAGTATTTCAAAATACAATATAATCATAAATCCATTGAAAATCCATCTCCAAATAGTAGTTACACTTAAATAAGAGTGTACTTGGTGAAATCGGCCGTTGAGACTTAACTATACAGACCATCTTCGTCCAAAATAATTCAGTTGTGTTAAGATGTTGCCTTGGGCTGTTGAGAAGCACAAATTGGCTTTAAAATGTAAGCTCTCTATAAACATTTATACCTCGATATGTAAATAGTCATTTTAATATAGTATCTAACATTTAATTGAGCACTATATCA
>JAVFBY010403933.1:0-14912 GCA_034781015.1 Tonicella lineata
CGCCGTACTCAGGGGTATTTCATCTATACGACGCCGTGCCAGCCCAATGGGTGGAGGAAACCACCATTCACGTCACTGGCAACATAGAAGACGAGACAGAAAAAGGGCTAAAAAGAAGAAAAAACGACAACACAAACCCTACTTCCTGATGACCATTAACTCTGAGAGCACCAGGGCATCATGAAGCTCCCGCCCAACCACCCGCATTTCTCCTTATGAATTGGATGGTTATCATAAAAGTGAATTCTCCTAATGAAATTGGATGGTAATCATTTTGTGTAGATTCCGGATATGGAATAGGCTGGTAATCATACAAGTATATTCCCCTAATGGAATAGGATTGTAATCATTAAAGGGGATTCTCGTTATAAAATAGAATGGAAATTATTAAAGTTGATTCCCATTATGAAATAGGATGGTAATTATTAAAGTCGATTCCTGTTATGAAATAGGATGGTAATTATTCAAGTGGATTCCTGTTATGAAATAGGATGATAATTATTAAAGAGTATACCCCAAGAAAAGGTTATGTTTTTGAGAGTACACCTAACTAAATAACTGAGTTGTTCTTAAGGAGTTTCTGATGTGCCCACGCTTGATGAACACCAGTGTAACAGGAAGCAACCACCTACTAATGAAAGCTTCATGCTTAAAATGTATGTTTTGTGTAATTCACCATTAACTATCATTTCAATAGTCGCTTTATACCACTGTTAGTATTTGTTTACCTTATATATGGGATCTCAGCCAAAGCCACTTGAAGTTTGGCTTCTTTGGATTTAGCATGGTCTTTAAAAATTTCCAAAACAACAGAATATCTGAAATAATATATACAAAATTAAACTCAGTTATAGACAACTTAGTTACAGTCCCTGGTGATTTCAGATTTAATTATTCAAGAGAACGTGAAACATTTTTTAACAAGAATGTTTTCTTTTCCATGATAAGCGTTTTTGAATCTATTAGTTGGTCTAAGCGGCAAAACCAGATTGGCCCTTATTATCGGTTGCATTTGTCTTTCTTTCTGGCGGGTGGTTGGGCGGGAGCTTCCTAACATTGCCTCATGCCCTGGTGCTCTGGGATTAAGGTGCATCAGGAAAAAGAATTTTTGTGGTGTCCTTTTTTTCCTTTTTTTTTTGTCTCGTCTTTTATGTTACCAGTGACATGAACGGTGGTTTCCTTCACCCATTGGGCTGGCACGCCGTCATATAGGTGAAATACCCCTGAGCATGGCGTTAAACCCCAATCAATAAATCAATATAAATAATTAATACTAGAGAGCTCTGCATACCCCACCAAACAAAACTTATCCTTTTCCATTATCCCTATAATTTGTTGGTGTAACTTTGCACACTTTATCTTCTTGGACTATGTATTGCGTGCTGTTCTCATTTTGCTTACCATCTTTGTTTTTTGCTGGAGAGGTTGAGGCCAATGAGGGGAGTTTTCTTCACTCATTTTGCTTGCACAGCCTTATATGACTGTATGGCTGAAATAAAAAGTACAAACTTTTAAAAAGGCAATCTACCGTATCAGAGTTGTGATTCCTCCTTTAGACTCTGTCAACGGCTGGGTAAGAAGTGTGGTGGACATGGTGGAGGGGAGCAGGGTTCTCAGACATTTTTCACCGAAAATTTAGGTGTCAAAATTTCCCCAACCGACCTGAAATTCACCAACATAGATATAATAATTGTCCAGTCACCTCAATAAATCTGATCTATAAACCAGAAATAGTAATTTTTATCCGTTTCCTATCATAGCATACGCATTGTCTTTCCATTAGCATCTTTGTTTTCATGTAAACATGCTTTCAATGCACCATCTGGGAACTGCTCAAGGTCGTTCATCTTTCATACATATCCTGAATTTACACATTAGCAGTACGGTAATGGCCAAAGATTGCCGACATGGCGTTGCACCTGAGTACGGCAAGGGAGCTGACTCCAGCATAACCAACGCACCATTACAAAACTTCAAAAGTGTGCAGCTCAAAACTAAAAGATAATGGTAATTGTAGGCCTTTAAAGTGCGTAAAATAGCATAATTTTTTCTACATTGCGGAAGGGGGGAATACCCCTTCCCCCCATCGGCCATGCGGCCTTGATGAAATCGCTACGCTGTCAAACTGACCTTTTTTTTTCTTTGTCGAGAACCCTGGGGTAGTTTCCTTCACTCATTTGGATTGCACAGCCTTAGATGACTGTATCTGGCTGAAATAACAATAAGAGGATTCAGCAATAAGGGGAACTTCTAAAAAGGCAATCTACCAGAGTTGTGATTCATCCTTTAGACTCTGTCAACGGCTGAGAAAGTAGTGCGATTGAGGGAAGTTTCCTTTAATCATTTGGCTTGCACAGTCTTGTATAAACATATGGCTGAAATAACAAGTATACAGCCTCTAAAAAGTCAATCTACCAGGGTTGTCATTCCTCCATTAGACTATATGTCAATGGCGGGGTAAGGAGTCCTGATCAGTATGAAATTTCCTTAATCTCGAGGATTGAAGATGAGAGACATGAAAGACAATACTGGCAGAGATTGATAAAAAGGTAGAATTATCATATTATTGTCACTCTTGTATATTGATGTGACTGTCTGTTTTCAGTTTGATATAAATGGGGATGGTCTCCTGGATATACTACTCGTAAGCTCAGATGGAGAGCTCTTGTTTTATACAGCCTCTGCACTGCCCCTTCAGGAATATACATTCACTGTAAGTGTTTATTAGATGTTAATAAAACAAGGTGTTCTCACTACATCTCCATTAGGCGAAATCCCAAGTTGTTGATTAGGGCAGGGAATAATCAATCATTCAACATGTTCAAGTAATAATAATTCAAGTCCAAGTTTTACAAGCCAAAACCTCAACATTTTGTTTATTTCATAGTTAAATTTAGTTAAAAATGTCCTTTCTGACCACATATGAATGATTTATGGTTAGATTTTGCCAAGATTTACTAAAAAAGGGTTGGGTTTTTTTACTTTCGTTTATAAATTAAAAAGGTTTGGGTTTTTTTACTTCCATTTATAAATTGAAAATAAACTAGGCCTACTCAGTTTACAGGAGTTTTTAACTGAATTTTGTAAGCAAACCATATGGGCTTAAAATTATTGTGTATAAGTTCATGCATGGATTTGTCACATAATTATTAGCTTTGTAATGGAACTATATCACATGTTTTAGATGATGGCACAGTTTTAAGTACATGTATTTATTTCACTCTTGATTTTATGGTGACACAACTATTATTCTAATGCATAACTGGATGCTTGAGCATGATTTTGTCAAAGGGTTACATTGCCTTTCAGATTGTGTACAAACATTTGGTAAAACTGTAACACGCTATTTTCTAGAGTTTTTTTGGGATTATCCATTCCTGAATGTAACAAATATATTTTATGTGTGAAAGCTTGTTAAATAATTAAAAAACTATCCTTTGGAAAAATCTCGGATACTTAATCCATTCAAATGTTTCACATTTTTCTAGAGTGGCCTGGCAAGATAGAGCACAATTTATATTTAAATAATATCAGAATTCTAGAAGTACGCAACTCCCATTTGGGTATGTCCACAGCATTGTGGATGGTGATCGGCAAATAGTAGTGACGTTACATTTCAGCCGCTTGACCTTTTTGTTATGAGGAATGCTGGGTTTAAAATCCTAGCCTACACAGTGTCCTGCTTGCTTCTTTCAAGCCTACAGCCAGCAGACGTACTGCTTGAGGACTGTCAGGTCTTGCTCCCAGACAATTTTCTTGTGTGCTTCATTACATCATATTAAAGTTCTAACAGAGTATTCTGTCCCCAATGCTGGTTAGCATATCTACATATGAGTTGCGTACTTATAGTGACTTCAGTTCAGTTAATATTTAAAGCTGGATTATATTTAAAGCTGGATTATGTTTAGAGTTTAGGGAGGGTATTTGGTGAGAGCTTCCTATTGCATGATCTGTTGCTCTCAGAGCTATTCAAAGGGGTGATGTCCTCCTGTATTTTTTTTGTCCTGTCCTTATCCTGTCCTGTCTAAGGTGTTGCCAGTGATGTCATGGGTGGTTCCCTCAACCCATCATGACCATTGGGCTGGCACGCTGTCATATAGGTGAAATAGCCTTGAGCATGGGCGGCCTTAAACAACAGGCGATGAATCAACCAAGCATAGGTGTGGTTGTTAGATTTACATTACCATCTGCAGCTTCACCTTGCTGCCATGTTGTGCCTTGATATCAGTGTAAATCTGCTAGCAAATAAATAAACATTGAATGTATTCTCTTTGTTTTAGATTCCTCCAGTATATGTGAAATCTGACTGGTTCAAACAAGTAGTGACTATTTCCCATCTATCTGTTCATGATTTTATTCTTGATGGCACTCCAAACACTCGGGTAATATTTAATGTTTTATCAAACCATATACTTTTTAAGGATGGACAGCCCCTTCAAGGTCAAAGTTTGTTATTTATTTTTTTATTTGTTTATAAGAATATTCCCTTTTTTGTCATGCGTTTAGTGAAAACCTTATATAAAAATTCCAGTTAGAAGTCCTTTAATTTTAAGTTTGAAAATATTGATTCAGCTGGATGAGTTTTGCCCCATTTCTAGCACTTCATTTTTGGTCAAAATTAAATTGTTTAACTCTGTTTTCTCAAAAACCCTTTGAGCTACAACCGTGAAATTTGACATGCTTGTTAGTGACATAATAATCTAGTAAACCGTATCTCAGATTTTTTAACTTCAGCTTACTTTGTTGATAATTATTCTTTTAATGCAGAAAACCAAATTGTAATTAGTAATTTTAGGAAAATTGCTATAACAAGAAAACTAGGCGAAAAACAAAAAATCTAGATTATTATGTCACTAGTAAGCATGCCAAAATTCACAGGCGTAGCTCAAACGATTTTCGAGAAAAACTAAGTTGAAAAATTAAATTTTGACAAAAAATGAAGTGCTAGAAATCAGACCGGACAAAACCTGTCCAGCTGTACACTTGTAATGAACTGAATCACAATTATCAAACTTAAAATTGAACGACTTCTATCTTTTATATCTTTTTCATATAAGGTTTTCACTAAATGCAGGACAAAAAGGAGAATGTTCTTATAAAAAAATAAATGACAAATTTTGAACTTGAAGGGGCTGTCCATCCTTAAAAAAAAAATCTGCCTTCTCTAGGCCAGTTGGCTGAATGGTTTAATAAGGTGGCCAGCATTTACTGCTGGCAATTTGATGCCTGACTTTGAGGGTCGTGGGTTCAATTCCCAGACAGGGCTCAGCCTGCAACATTTTCTAAACTGGAATCTGTTCTGACTAAGAAAGTGTTATCCAAAAAGTAATAAAAATATAATCATAAACTTATTATTAAAAAAAATGTTTTTGGCCACCTATGTCATTAACTGACAACATGAATTAATTGAATATTCCTATTGTGCTATATTTATCCAATGGCCTAATGTAGGTAGCACAGGCATTAGTCCTTAGAGCGCTAGTCACGACTATAATTGCGCTTACATTATTTCCAGTCTAAGAGTCAATCAGACTGAAATGAATCTCCTTAAAGTCAACACACACACAACTGTAAGATTTATAGAAAGTTTTATATGGAACCTTTCTATAAGAATACAACATAAGTTGATATGACAGATTTTAGCATTTTTCTTCTAATTAATTCAGCACTGGTATCCAAAATACTTATAACATGACGGCACCCCAAGGGGTAATATTGATTTATCACAATGCATGACAATAGTTGCTTCCGCAATAGTCAACTATTGATAATTTTTTCATTATGCAATAGTCTATCACAATAGTTGTAGACAGTACCAACTATCAATAGTTCAACAATTGTCCTGTTTCCCATCTTTTGGCATAATTTTCTTTTAATACATTGAAATGGAGCATTTAAAGACCATTTTCATCTTTTTAAGTCTGTAACTTATTTGCATAATGCGATCTGATTTGTCCATTTTCCGTCCGTCCATTTTCCTATTCCGTGCTCTAACTTTTAAAAGAGTGGTCAGATTTTGTTCAAATTTTATTTGATTACTTATCCTATGAATACGCTGTTCAAGTTCGATTTTAACCTTTTTTAGCTCGAACTTATTTGCATAATGCGATCTGATTCCATTTTCCGTCCGTCCTTATTCCTATTCCTTGCTCTAACTTTTGAAGGAGTGATTGGATTTTGTTCAAATTTTATTTAAATGCTTATCCTATGAATACGTTGCTCAAGTTCGATTTTCATCTTTTTTAGCCCGTTACTTATTTGCATAATGCGATCTGATTGGTCCATTTTCCGTCCGTCCGTATTCCTATTCCGTGCTCTAAGTTTTGAAGGAGTGATCAGATTTTATTCAAATTTTTGTTTGAATGCTTATCCTATGAATACGCTGCTCAAGTTCTATTTTCATCTTTTTTAGCCCGTTACTTATTTGCATTATGCGATCTGATTGGTCCATTTTCCGTCCGTCCATATTCCTATTCCGTGCTCTAACTTTTGTAGGAGTGATCGTATTTTGTTCAAATTTTATTTGAATGCTTATTCTATGAATATGCTGCTCAAGTTCTATTTTCATATTTTTTAGCCTGTTACTTATATGCATAATGCGATCTGATTGGTCCATTTTCTGTCCGTCCATATTCCTATTCCATGCTCTAACTTTTGAAGGAGTTATCGGATTTTGTTCAAATTTTATTTTAATAATTATCCTATGAATACGCTGCTCAAGGTTGATTTTCATCTTTTCTAGCCCATAAAATATTTACATAATGCGATCTGATTGGTCCACTTTCTGTTTGTATTCCTATTCCATAATTTCTGAATCCAATCCTGTAATAATGTATAGGCCTAGCATGCTGTTTGCCAAATCTAGAGGGGCCCTTCTTGACAGTCAGTTTTCTAGTTAAAAGTTGTTTGTTTTGGGTAACTTAACCCTCTTTGTAAGTCTCATCGATCATTTTATTGTTCACCCCACTGAATACCTTTTGTTTAAATGCAAATAGATTTTACTCTCACTGAAAATTGAACAAAAAACAATAGATGTTTATTAATAATAAAAGTTGATGAATTATAAGATTTTACCGGTCAGTCTGTTAACCATGAATTTTCCGTTACAAAAATGTAACTAACTAATTTTTCCTCGTCTCCTGTGTTGAATTACTGATTTTGTAAAACCCCCAATGGACCCCTCCTGAGCATGTTTCTCGTCAAGTCCATTCCAAAGTTTACATAAAACCGTAGGCCTACAGCTGTTGGGGTTGATATCCTTCAAAATGAACTCGGCTGCAAAAAGAAAATACCAATGCAAAGTGGTGTCCCTATAGTTTTAATAACGCATGATCCAGGGACATTGAGTCACCACTCTGTCCGTGTTGACAAGCATGTGATGCTGGCTATCTCCTCACAACAACATGCAGGTGTAGACAACGTACATTATTTGAACTGCTTATTTTGGAAGTTTTAAAAATATACGATCAGCACATTACGATACAATTGCTTAGTTATGCACCATGATAAAGTACACACAAAAACAAATCAGTGTAAATCAAGGATTTAAGTAACGAGTACTTAATCCTGTTTACAAAGTCCAGATCTGTCCTCTATTTTGCGTCGACCACGTTGAGCTCTTTCATTCCAGTCGTTAAGCTTTTATACTGATGAGATTTTGTGTCACAAAAATCTATAAGTAACTAGTATTAAATCGACAACAAAGGTACATTTGTAATTTAAGCCAATTTATTTTTTGTGTTTTGCACAACCGATTGGTTACATGAACATTTAGGTCCAAACCAAACTTTCAATTACGTGATCAAAATTACCACCAACGATTTTTCTCTTACGCTGGGAAAGCAAATTTCGAGGCTTGTGTAACCAACTTTGTGAATTTAGCACCCATCACAATGGCATTGACTATATGTAAATAACTGAAGCTGGCTCTCTTTACTTTTGTGTTGTAGAAATATCTTGGAGAATATCAGCTTGATTCATCTTATTTAGGAAACTCTGGAAAATTAATGTTCTTAGTTGATTTTTTATCAAGCAAAAAGGAGAAGGTAGGATAATCTCTGATCTTTTCTTCAATACTAACCAAACCAGCTACCAGTCTGTGATCATTTAGGAGTCGTATAGATCATATAGAATTAATGGCTGCTGATAAAACTTCTTTGCAATCAGCCTTTGCCATAACAATTAGAAGCTTTTTTGACCAGAAATGAATAAATATCTTGTTACATGTTTATAATTAAAAATTTATTAATTTAGTTTTTTTAATTTAAATTTTGGGGTTCAATTTTTTTGATTGAAATTTTTAAATTTAAAGTTTTTAATTTAAATTTTTTAACTAGTTCGCTGTAGATTCATCCTAGTCATATTTTGAGTTCAAAAATTATCTTTTTAAAAAGGCTTGGTTCAAAACTTTCATTTACTGTTCATTTTTTTCTTCTTTAGTGTGTATGCTATAAAAAAAATGTACAAGAAAAAAGCTTGAAACCAAGTCTGCCTTGCTTACAGAGACACAGATAGAGCCACTGCATGGTGTGAATAGTTTGCATCATAATATTAATAAGTCAGGGTAAAAATTAAAAATTAAATGGTTAAATAAATAAAATACTGGAAAATAAAATGTGTCCTCTGATTGAACTTTACTTTTATTTTTAATAATTAGTGTGCAAAATATTTTAAAATCTGGTTGCCTTTCGGGCAGGCACTAGTTAAATTAAACTTGCACGAAAAACTATTTGGTTCCTCGAATATTTTTGAGCTCAATTTTAAACTAACATGTAATAATTGCTTTTTTTGTAAATTGAACTGCGCCATCCCTTCAGTTTATTACTTTTTATAATAAAATTTCCAGTGGTTTGTAAGGGATGGTCTTCTTTGTTGTCCGCGGGTGGTTGGGTGGGAGCTTCCTGATGCCCCGGTGCTCTTGGAGTTAAAGGGCATCAGGAAGTAGGTTTTTTTTTTACGTGTTGTCGTTTTTTCTTCTTTTTTCCCCCCTTTTTCTGTCTCGTCTTTAATGTTGCCAGTGACGTGAACGGTGGTTTCCTCCTCCCATGGGGCTGGCACGCCGTTGTATTGGTGAAATACCCTTGAGTAGGGCATTAAACCTCAATCAATCAATCAAAATACTGTGCTCTAAAATTTACCCTTTTACACCCAGTTTTATTTCCTAGATCAGCAAACACAATATCCTTCCCTGGCAGAATGTTATGTATTTTACATTGATAAGTCTGCTCTTATTGCAGAAATACTATCATGGAGAAAACATTGCAGTTAACGTACTGGTTGATAATAACACAAATAAAACAGTCAAGAAAGTCAAAATATCAGGTAAGAAACTTAGGTCTTATTCCTAACTACTATATTTGTTTTTATCTTTTTGGTTTAAAAGATTAAAAAAAAAATGATTGAGAAATAATTTGATATTTTCATACAAAGTAGATACATGTACCAGCAATGTAAGATTTGTGAATCTGCCTTGTATGGGGTACGAGAGCTATCAATTGGGAATGATGATAATAGAGTTTAGTTTTCTACAGTAATGATGTCAAATTGAACCTTTTATGCACTACGTTGTGAAGGTAAGTTTTAGTTTTAAAAAATACAAACTTTATGGGAATTTATTAAAACAGAACGCCTCAGTGAAGATCAGATTGTTTCAATTTGAGTGAGTCCACCGTAACCCTCTGTAAATACAGATTTCATTTATTCAAATGAATTGGTATCGGGAAGCTGAAGGCGTCATTTGTGTTTTGAATGATTATCAAATGTCTTGATTGTCAGTGACAGCGAGAGTGATTTCTTTCCCTCATTGGCACACCATCGTATGACTGACATAAGACCTGATCCACCAATCAAGGAAAGAATATATACATGTACAGAGCCAAGACACTTGGTACTAAGTTATTGTTCCACACAGAGATATTAACCTATGCTCATGGGAATTACTTTCATTGCTGGTTGTCATGGTAACACCCATCCAGATATTTCAGCAGAATTATTAATCAAATAAATGTTTATTTAATTTTATGGTGATCTTTATCACTTCTTTCAGGGACACTAATATTGTTTTTATGATGGTTTTATTGTTTTTAAACATATTTGTTCTCTGCCACTTTAGGAAATGCTAGCTGTCTGTCTGCCTGTTCGGATGTCCGTGCGGATGTCTGTGCCTCCCGTCTGTCATCCTGCATTCCTTTAATGAATACAATAACTTTAAACAAATTGACCACTTAACTTTAAACTTTAACTTCCTCCTGTTAAGTCTAGGAATGGGATTGCGTTCCAACAGATTCATCTAAAAAATATGTGCGCCATAAGACTGTATGTAATACTTTTTAAACTTTGTACTTCAGAACTTGGATAGTCAAAGGGAGACAACTCTGATAAACTATGTTCAGAACATAGAATTGTCTCCCATGAATGTAGCACCATAAAAAAGCTGATTTTTTATATGCTTGGAGCAAGCAGGTTCTGGTATGGTCTGTTTCTGCCTGCCCGTTAAAGTTTCTTGTAATCGCTGGGTAGCATCTTAATTTTTTAACCTGATTTTGACGAAACTTCATACAATGACAAAGCACTCCACTAAACAAATCCATGTTTATGTCAATTAGGTCAATAGTCAAGGTCACTTTACTTTTAGGACATATTTTTTTAAACATTTTCTTTTCCTCACTCTGTAGCCAGCATATTTTTTTAACCTCTTTTGCTGAGACTTCATACACTGATCAAGCACTTATTTAATTATTTACTCTTTAGTTTGAACTAAACACAGGTTATGTTGTAGTTTCACAACAATATGAATTAGCAGCATGATATCTTGAGAATATTCTACGGGTTCTTTTGAAACATGATCAAATGTTTTTAATCACATTATGGGAATGGGAGGCAGACTTAGTATAAATCTTAATACCTTTGGTGGGGGGACATGGCTCCGAATTCAATGGTGCTTTTGATTTTAATAGTGAAAGATGAGGATTAACTTCCCTTGAAGAGCTCTCTTAATGTTTCTCAGACGAGTTACAAAAAAAATGGGAAATTAGTTTGGACCCTGACGTTGGTTTCCTGACGCGTAATGCGTTAAAATGCGACTCACATTAATGACGTCACAGAGGAAAACTGTCAATGACGTTATAAAATTGGCTCACTTTCGAATATCTGTCGCACGTTCAGGAGCCTCCTATTGTAAATGATAATTTTTATAATTTTTTTTTTTATGACTTAAGAAGGTACTTTGTGTTGAAAGTTGATAAATAAATGCAAGATAAGTCTCTCCTCCAGAAATCTCTCTTAATAAAGTTTGTATTTGGCGTGGGTTTCAGTGGCCCAGCATGCTGATATCGTTCTCTTCACACGAACTTCCTACAGTTGTGCCGTGGCCGACCTTGAGAGCGCGTAAGTGCTGGCAAATCCCTCACAGTTCTCACATATATTTATATCCCCCTTATATCATTATGTTTTTCGTTTCATAGTTTTCACACAGAATTTAACAGATTTGCATCATGTTTCAACATTTTATACAAAAAAAAATTTTTTTCAATAAAATTTTTAATTGTTTTAGATATTTTTTTTATGGAATCAGACTCCCCTCCCCTCCTCGATCACAATTTTTTTTGAAAGTTTGCAAATCTGTTAAAATTCCATCCAAGAGACGTGCACTCCCATTGGTTCAAACAGCACTGATCCATATCATCTCAACCTTATTTCCATTGGCTGAGAATGTTCACTTCTTTTTTTATTTTAAATAGTGAGTTTTGATTGGTCTATGTATGTGTTTCTCTTTCCTGTACAGTGCGGCAGTTTGCTGATATTTGTTTATTCTCCACCGCCCAGTACAAGTGCACCGTCGCAGACACAGAACGCGAGTAAGTTCATGATCAGTTAAACCTCTTTTGGACATTACGTTTGCAATTTACGTTTTTGTTCTTGGCTTGCCGTTTGTGGGGCCTAAGGGGTGTATTTGTAAAAAAAAAAAAAAATGTAGCCCCCTTGTTTTGACTTGCTGTGTACCTGGCCTGATCTGTTTGCAGGGCTGAGGGGGAGGGGGTGGTGGGTTTGTATGCCTTAAAGATATGACCCATTTCTTGGCTTGCCATGTTTGGGGCTTAAGTTGTGTTAAACTAGCCCTATTCCATGTCTACTATGTTTAGTTCCTGTTAGTATCATAACATGTCATCATTCCTTAATGATCAAATTTAATTAATGGTATTTCAGAGTACCAGTTTGTCACAAAAATATTCCTGTGTATATCACATTCAAAATTACAATATTCCCCCCACAAATCCAATTCAGTGTAGTCAGTTTTTATTTTTTGCATATAAAATGCACTGCATGTCATTCCTGTTTTACATGCAATCGTTGTTGAATTCCCTAAAGCATGTGTGTATATCATATTTTTGTTTTAATGCTTGCAACATAGTCCACATTGTTGTCACACTTTTTTTTTCTTCAAATGCAAATCTGTTCATATCATCCCATTTTTGCAAGTGTTATTTAAAGTTTTAAAATTATTTAGAAGGTAGTTTAAAAGCAAGATCTTTCCGATGCCATGGCCTAGGGGCATCAGGCAGCCGATTTGTTATCATGTCCTGTATTTTGTCCTGTCCTTTTCTGTCCTGTCTTGGATGTTGTCGACAATGCCAAGGGTGGTTTCCCGCCGCCAATTTGACTTCATACACGTGAAATACTCTTGAGCAGGACGTTAAACACCAAGTAATCAATCCATCAATCAATTGAAATGGAGTTGAGCTTTCAATCTTTAAAAACTTCTGAATGTGCCATTTAAAGTGTAAATAATAAAAATGTTTTGATGGTGTTTGGCAGGAGCTATCTGATGCCTTTGTGCTGTCAAGACTAAGGAAACTGATTTGTCTTATTGGTGAAATAGCCCTGAGCATGGCATTAAACAACAAGCAATCAGTCAATGATATATCTGAAACTTAAGTAAAGTGTTAAAGAATACCATTGAGACCAGGCCCATTTCCCAAGACAATGGGGTATCAATCTAGTGTCCATATACTGGGTGTCAGAAAACTTTGACTGGGTAGCCGTAGGGTATCAGGTTTATTGTCTGAATGGGTAGGGTATCCGGTCTTGTGCCGGTATACAATGACTGGGTGGGGTAAACGGACTGGTTTCTGTATACCATGACTTAATGGGGTATCCGGTATGGTGTCAGTACATTGTGACTGGGTGGGGTATTAGGTCTGGTGTCAGTATAGCAGGATTAGATATGGTATCAGGTTTAGTGTCACTGATACATGCACTATTTAAACTTATTTTTTAAAATCATAACCATAATGGTCAATTGCCAGATCACAATTATTTTGCAGATCACGTACATAAAATCAAACTGAGCTTTTAGCTATGACACTAAACTAACTGGCACCCGGTACAGTGTATTAAATAGCCTATACATCCATGTAGCACAGCAGTGGTACATTTATGCTCATAAGTGAAATGTCAAAAGGTTGTCGATACTCATACAAAAATAATTGTCATGTACAAAATCCTGAAAAGTTTTAGCTATCCAAACAACTATTGAACTGAATGATTTACAGCAGTAATTGTTTTAGGATATAGCGGGCTCAGGGTGTTCCTATGTCACAGATCATCACTTGGTTTGATGTATCACCGCTAGGGAAGGATGTCATGGTGTATGACAACACCATTTCCTGGTTGATGCCCCGTTTTGGAGTGCCAAACTGAACTGACACCCTACGGCTGCACAACTGGACCTGCCTGTTTATAGACTTTTCTCTTGTCGTTCGTTTTTTATGTGTACTGTTGTGAAACATTAAAACAAAAGAGTACTTGCCCAAAAATAAAGTGTTGTGTTGATGGTGTGTGCGTGTTCTAACAGGGGTCGGTGCAGGGTATGGGAATGGTAGAGAGGGTAAGAATGATGGTAAACTGCATCGCCGGTGGACGTGTGGCTTCCATCAGTGGTGTAGTGGTCTGGATCGTGCCGGCTATGGTGGTCATCGGCTTTGGGTGGGGTAGTGTGGAGGGTCATGCTTGTTTTTTCTCACCTTGGCTGCGCAAGCTAAACAGTTGAAATATGTCTGCATCTAAAGGCCAAGGATCACCATGTGGCTTCAATATCATCTGGAGGGATATGGCTATTGCTAAATGCAGTTAGTAAATTCAACATAGTCTTAAGCCGCAGAGTAACAGGAAGAGGCAGTTAAATGAAGCAAATAAATAACAGTTAAAACAAAAGTCTATAAAAATGAATAGATATCAGTTAAACTTCAGACCACAGCTAAACTGGCTACAAATGTAATCCCAAAAATGGGCAGACTTTTCCCATAACTAGCTTGTAAAAAATAAAGTTGACCATAGGATTGTTTATCAGTAAATCAGGATCCATGGAGGAGGGGGGATGATTTGGCCTGCGATCTGGTGCCAAGGGGACTGGGTGGGGTATCTGGCCTGCTGTGAGTATACTGTGACTTGGTTAGGTGTCAGGTCCTGTGTCAAGGGGACTGGGTGGGGTATCTGGCCTGCTGTGAGTATACTATGACTTGGTTAGGTGTCAGGTCTGATGTCAAGGGGACTGGGTGGGGTACCTGGCCTACAGTGAGTCTACTGTGACTTAGGTGGGTGTCGGGTCTGGTGTCAAGAGGACTGGATGGGGTATCTGGCCTGCTGTGAGTATACTGAGACTTGGTTGGGTGTCAGGTCTGGTGACAAGAGGACTGGGTGGGGTATCTGGCCTGCTGTGAGTATTCTGTGACTTGGTTGGGTGTCAGGTCTAGTGCCAAGGGGACCAGGTCGAGTATCTGGCCTGCAGCGAGTAAACTGTGACTTGGTTGGGTGTCAGGTCTGGTGTCGAGGGGACTGGGTGGGGGTATATGGCTTGCAGTGAGTCTACTGTGACTTGGGTGGGTGTCAGGTCTGGTGTCAAGGGGACAGGGTGG
>JAVFBY010404044.1:0-35832 GCA_034781015.1 Tonicella lineata
ACTTAGAGGAAGAACTGGCACAGATAGCCAGCGGTGACCTTGAAAGCCCCACACCGACTGCAAGGAAAACAGTATAACAAACGATGGGGAACGAAACGGGATATGCCAGCGTCAGCTAATGAAATGACGCCGCCGGAGGCATAGAGCGGAGTTGTAGACGCGCCCATCTAGACGTGACACCCGAAAGACATAAAGGGAAACCGTTTAAGACATACAACTACATCTGCACCCATACAAGGGATTATTGCAGACTAAACACCCATCCAAGGGAGCACTGCGACCGTATGCATACTATAGTTTGACCCACTTATAACCGTATCAGATCCTATAGAAATAAGCTGTTGACAAGTAATAGACAACTGTATACTATTGAAGTATGAATGTATTATTCGATATACCAAAGCACTCCAGCATTGTTCTAGTCAAGGACTTTAATGGGCGTGACAAGTATGTTCATACATCATCGGGTATGTTCAAGCTTCGTAAAAATGGAAGGGTTATTTTAAGTATCGGTGAGGGTGGAAATAGAGATATTATTCGTTGTACACCCATTCTATAATGACAGAAAAAGAAATAATAGAGGAATGCTGGGAATGTAAGAAATGCAGCACGCTTACACAGCATATAGATTATTGCCGGGGACGGTTAGCGGCTGAGGAACGAGAAATGAACGAATTACCATGGTAAGAAAACAACCATATAATAACGAGGAAATAGATGACTTGTACCGATCAGATACAGACGATTCTGAATGCTCAGTATGTGGCGCAAAGGATGATTTGACGGTAGATGAGGACGGCAACGATATATGTACGGATTGTTTATTTGAAAAGGATATAGACTTGATATAGGTTTTAGTTAGCTTGCTCGGGTGATATTTAGTCCCACTTTTTCTTGCAGTTAGAGTGGGGCGATTGTTCTTCCATCCGAGCAAGCTAACAAGAACCAGTCAGGTGCTTTTCAAACGGAAGGCACTTAACGGGTAGGTACATTGACATACGTTTTGAAAGGACAGGGGCGGATAGTCCCGTATAGTTAGACACGTTACAAACGGCAAGTCAACGCCCATTAGTAATAGACTAAAGACAAGGTGACAAATATCAAATCCTTGCCCTGTCCTTCCAGGATGTATAGGTTTTGGATGTAGGGAGAAACTGGATCAAGTACACGCAACTGTACAAGATGAGCTCATTTTATCGGCGGTCAGGAAGCGTGTTGCAACAGGACCTGACAACGATGTAGCTCCCTACATTAAAGATCTATGAGTGATATATCTGACTTACTAGGAATACAGAAATGTAACTGTGGAAGATCGGGCTGTGAGTATTTTGCAGCTGGGGTTGGTGAGTTTGGGTCTTCATATTCAAAAGAAGGAGTTTCTAAACTACTTGAGGACGCTAAGAAGTTGGTAGCGGAGTTAGAGGCTTTGTTAATACATTAACATAGGTTTTTAGAGCAGGTTAGCAACGTAGGAGGTTCGCCGTCAAGACTTGGTTGTGACTTTTAAGGCGATTAAAGAGGTTTAAATCGTTGCCCGCCTGCTTTTAGACTCTATGAGTAATAAAATAAATAGCGACATAGTGTTTTACGCATTTAGATATGCGCTCGGAAGGCAGACATATGCCGTGAGGGAAGTATCGGACTATATTATTACCCATTGGGATGATATAGATATTCGAACACAGGTTATTATAAAGGGAGAGATACACCAGGCACTTGAAAGAGGCGAGGCAGGCCACAGGGTGGATGCCGATAATTGGAAGAGGATATTAGCACTATGAATACAAAAGTAATCGATTCTATAACAGAAATATATTTAGCACACTTACGTGCGGGCAATATTGAAACCGCCCGGGCAGTACGGGAGGAGCTACCTTTTTGGAAGGGCTACGAGTTTACTACTACAAGTACCATTCATATACCGCCAGTAAAGATGCCTGATGTACCCCTTATGCCCGTGCCCGACCCATCTACCCCACGGGAAAAAATCTACTGCTACTACCGCAAACATACAGTAGTATCCGGCCCTAACATTCTTCTATTAAAGGACCGTATGATAGAGCATGATGGGCACTATTTCTGTTCAGAAAAATGCAAGGAGGGATATACAGAGGGAATAAGCGAGATGAATTCCAAGGGTGAAAATCCTTTTACATTTCGTCTCGAGGGACGCTTTTCACGCAAATATGATGCCTGCTTAGGATGCGGATCGAAAGAGAGAACCCACATGGGTAAGGGTCTTTGTACCCGCTGTTACTTTAAGAAACCGAAACCTTCCACCGATGAATTCTCGCCCAAGCACAAGGTGTATGCGCTAACCGCAATATGTGCAAATGAAGACTGCCCCAACAGACGCGTACCCCTACTGAAAAACAATATGTTCCAAAGGAACGAGTTATATTTTTGCTCGAAAAGATGTCGGGATACAGACTTATGAAATCCCTACTCACTATAATCGGAGCAATTGCAGTTATGTATATGCTGTACCAATGGATAATGTATGACTCTACTGCTCCATGCGAGGCTTTTAGGCATAGAGATGCAAGGAGCCTACCAGTTAGATGTTTAGACTATTACACCAACCCAAGATGAAATACCTCTACATAATTATCGGAGCCGTGTGTATATGTGGCGTGTATGCGGGGTTAGAAATATGGAGCCATATTAAACGAATATGAAAAAACAAAGATTTAGAATAAGCATAAAAGACCGAGATAGCAATGAGACCGAGAGCTTAAGGGCAGTATTTTATGTCAAGTCGGGTAAGTTCATCGGAAAGATTATTCAGGAGATAGCGTTAGAGCTTGAGAAAGAACAAAGTTAATCAGTTGATTGATAGAACATGAGAACAAACGGATTTGAATACAAACCATGCTGGGAATTTTATACAGACTGGGGTAGATATCCTTCTCAAATAGGTGTATCAGAGCTTGATCTCGGCAACTTCACCATTTTCTGTATAGATGTAAACTTTGAAGCTAGTTATTTTACATTCCACCTTGCATTGTTAGGAGTTCATGTGGGGAGGTCAATAGGAATAAAATGAAATTACCAAAACCCAAAAGCAAAGAGTGGATAAACGCAGTATGTACTAAATGTAGCGCGTTAGTAATGTTTCAAAGCCCGCGAAAGGTTATATTTTGTGATACGTGCGGTACAAAGCTCCACGTGGCGCAAGAACCCAAGTCACCATCAAAGCCAAAAAGTGAGGAGATGGATGAAAGGGGCAGGCGTTTGTTTGAATATTGGTTTAGTAATACTCTAACCAATGATGAAAGATTATCTGTAGACGCAGCCATAGCCAATGCTGTTGCAGAAGAACGTGAGCGGATAGTAGGGAAGCTAGACGAAATAAAAGTTGTTGAACCTGTGGGTGATGTTGATGGTCTTAAAGATAAAAGGCAAATCTATATTGCTGGACAAATAACAATTCTTTTAAGAGTGCAAGAATTGTGTGACACATTAGACATTATCACCAACGACCATGAATAAACTTATAGAGGACGATATTACTTCGAAACAGATTATTAGGGAAGGTTTCTATACTGAACAAGTATCTGTTGAGGGTGTTAAACTTATGGCTCATAAAATCAATGAGATTATAGATTGGATTAAGAAGTATGAAGAAAAATAAACACACAGCCCTACTGGAAGAAGTCCTTAAAGATATTGTCGGGTATAACGATCGGGGAACAGTTGAATATAATGACGGAAGCCTAGGATTAGGCAATCTGATTTATGGGAAATGGTGCGGAATATGTAAGAGCTGTGGCAAGGAGTTCAAGGGCAAGGACGAGATTGAATCAATCCGCTTCGGACATATAGGATGTCCAAAACCAATGGGAGAATACATAAAACAACCTATGTCTATAGAAGATATGAGACAGGCGATACTCAAAGCCCTCCAGCGTAATGATGAAGCATGGAAGGAAAAGGTGCTTGATATAATAGATAGCCTCTACCCACCGACCTTCTCTAAAGACATGGGTGGTCACGCAATTGTGTGTAGGGGAAGAAGAACAGAAATTGGCTTAATAATGCTAACGGAGGAGGAGGAAAGTGTTATACATAATATTTACAAACTCATTGCACGGTTATGAGCCAAGCATTACAAAAATATCGAGTTAAGGGTGATTATTTTCAAGAGCGGGTATTGAGTCTAGATGGTCCTGATAACTGGATAGATACCGATATACGAGCTGCCCCTTATAAAGCAAGTCAACTGGAACGACTATGGACAAGAGAGTTCAACAGGCCATACGAATAGACAGGATTTTGTTACTGAATAGACTAATTGCAGATTTCAAGAGAATGAGATGGAATATGAAATGTAGAAAGGGTGGGGTTAAGTATTTAGAGTCATTATTACTAGAATCGAGAATATGAACTACTGGGTATCAAAAGAACAACTAGAAGAACTCGCAGCATCAGAGAATGGTGTTCAGATATTCGTACTCTGCGAAAAGATAGCCCGTGAACAGAAAATGATAACTGAACGTACCGAGTCGCTAACCAAAGGCCTCGCTCTATCCCTGTTAACATTCTATCAAGACTACGACGGGAAACCCCTCCACCTACAGGATGTGCCCCTCACAAAAAATCAGTATAACAACTTCCAAAAACTACAATATCACAGGCTCGTTAGTCATGTAAGAAGTGGATATTGGGACTTAACACCCCAGGGTAAGCTCTTTATAGACGGCGAGCCTGTGTCTAAAAACGTCACTATCGATAACGGCCAAATAACCGGCGTATCCAAACAAAAAACTACCATAAATAAGCTCCTGTGCACTACTAACCCTACCGCCTATTCACAACGACGTGACTATCTGTAGCCACGAAATAACGTCCTATATAAAATAGGAGTTGACAAACGTATACTATGCCGGTACAGTGTAGGTATATGAAAAATTACATAACACCACAAACTGAACCGGACGCCTACTGTGCATGCGGGGCGCTTCTTGAGCGCACGATAGTAGACCATGGCGAGGGTAATACAGAATTACACGTTATTTGTTTAACCTGCGACTAATATGGATAATCAGCTAACAGTACAACAGTACATGAAACAGCCTGCTATAGCCAAGCGCATAGAGGATCTACTTAAGAGCCGGGCAAACTCTTTTATGATAACGATATCCGCTATGGTATCCCAAAACGCCCTTCTCGCAAAATGCGAACCAAACTCCCTCGTAATGGCAGCGTTAACAGCTACTGCTATGAACCTACCCATAAATCAAAATCTCGGCTTTGCATATATTATCCCCTATAAGCAGAAGGATGGGACGTATGTAGCACAAATGCAGTTAGGATATAAGGCATTTATTCAGCTATCCCAAAACTCCCAGCAATTCAGAACTATCAATGTATCCGACGTACGGGAGGGTGAACTTACCTCAAACGATCGGCTTACAGGTGAGCTAACATTTACCTGGGCGGATGAACAGGATAGACAAAATATGCCGATAGTAGGCTATGTTGGCTACATAGAGCTGATAAGCGGATTTCGTAAATCGCTGTATATGACTGCAAGCGAACTGAAACAACACGGTAATAAATTCTCACAAACATCTAAACGCGGCTTTGGCCTATGGGTAGATGACTTTGACTCTATGGCGAAAAAGACTGTAATAAAATTACTTCTATCCAAATATGCCCCACTATCTACCGATATACAAAAGGCAGTATTGGTAGATCAAAGCGTCATAAACGACGAGGACGACTATAAGTACCCGGACAACCAGCCGCTACAGGCTGAGGACGTAGCCTTGGACAAGGAAACAGCAAAGGTACTCGCGCATATAGAAAAGAGTCATGATATAGAGGAACTGAAGCTCTGTAAGGAGTATGTGACCGAGGATACACAGGACGCCTACATGAAAAAGTACGAGGAACTACAAGCATTAAAAGTTGAGAAACCAAAGAAATAATGGAAAATATAGATTGGTCCACATACAAATTCCACTGCTCATCCTTGAGCAACCTGATGGTCAAAAGCCGAAAGGCAGATGAACCCTCAGAAACTACTAAAAGCTACCTACGCGATCTGTGGGTACAGGAAACGTTCGGCAGGCAGAAGATAGAAATGATCGGCAATAAATACACCACCAAGGGGATTATGTGCGAAACGGATAGTATTGAGCTATTTGAACGGGTAACCGGCAAGACCTACTTTAAGAACAACACACAGCTTGAAAACGACTATATAGTAGGTACACCCGATCTTAAAAAACCCGATTTAGTAGACATAAAAACCTCATGGGATCTATTCACCTTTGCCAACGTAGACGAGAAAAAGGCCATGAAGGACTACTACTACCAACTAGCCGGCTATATGTGGCTAACGGGCGAGAGTAGCGCCACCCTGGCCTACTGCTTAGTAAACACACCCGATATCCTAGCTAACGACGAACTGTACCGGCTATCATTTAAATTACCTGACGATCAAACGGAACAGTATCGTCATAACTATATATACGACGATATCCCTGAGGAGATGCGGGTAAAGAGGTATGCAATAGCACGAAACGACGATGATATAGAAAACGTTAAAAATTGTATAGTAGTCGCCCGGGACTATCTAGCAACTATAACATTATGAAGGGAGACTATACTGGAATATCGACAGCAAGCGTAGCACCTCAAGGTCATACTCTTACTATAGATGATATTAAGAAGGCCTACAAATCTATACAGAAATATGATGACAGACGCAAACGAGAAGCCATTAAACGCACAAATGCACCTGGGTACTGGGAGGCATACGAGACCTGTATAAATATAATCGTGGAGCTTCATAAAAAGAAAAGCTGGAAAAGAAAAAAGCTCCATACCGCCCTTAATATGCTTTACGCCTTAGATATTGGGAACCCTATGCCTATAAGCGTTAAAGGTATCGAGGACTACGAAAAGCTAAAGAAAGAGTATGAGCATTTAGTAGTTGACAAACGTACACTATTGGTATAGAGTGAATATATATGAAAAACAAAAAGACAGTAGAACAACCCGAGCTTAAAAGAAATAGACGTACCATACGCCCCGTATGGATACTGGTAGCCCTTGCATTTCTTGTATTTGCCCAGGCATACCACACATTTTTTAGTATATATAGGATTCAGACTCCTATATTGATACATTTCCAGCCGCTTATAACACCCCGCTTTGTATCCCCTGTACCGGATGACCACGATCCTAAAACAGTAATACATAATACTGAGCCTGGCATAAAGGTAATAACACCCAAACCCACCAGTACACCTACGCCAACCCCTACCCCTAAGAAACGGGTATCGCTACACCTTGCAGCGCCTGTACAGGCCGCAGAAACAAGCGCGCCTACAGATGACCAGGCCATTATTGCCTATATAGAGAGTAAGGATTGGGACGACAAGGTAGCCGTTGCTCTAGCCAAGAGCGAGAACTTTTGGAATCTTACTAAGAGCTTCAACTGTAGCCGTACCGGCGGACAAAACAAGAATGGTACACGCGACCACGGACTTTGGCAGATAAACGATATACATATCAATAGCGGGGCTATAACACTAGCCGATGCCAACGATTGCTATAAGGCGACAGACTTCGCATACGGCCTGTATAAGGGCAGAGGTGGAAACTTCTCCGCCTGGGCCGCATACAACAACGGAAGTTATTTAAACCACCTATAAATATGAACCAACTTGCAGAGATAGTACAAACAAACGAACTCGACCCAAAGGATGGACAGATTATCATCGACCGCTTCGGAGGGTATGAGCAGGTAGCCCAAGAGTGGAAAGACAAGGCTGAGGCTATAGTTGTAACCGATAGAAGCCAAACCACCGAAATGGCGATGGCAAAAACCGCACGCAAAAAGTTTACCGATATGCGCCTAGAACTAGAAAAGGCACGAAAGGCTATAGGAGAGCCGGCATACAGAAAGTATAAGGCCGTTAACGCTGTAGCAAAGTATCTACAGGTACTCATACAGCCTATTGAGGATCATCTACGTTTGCAGGAGGACTTCATTAAAAACGATGACGCCCGGATAGAGGCTGAGAAGAAAATAGAGGAGGAGCGTCGGATAGAGGCCGAGCGTATTGCTAAGGAGAAGGCTGACAGGGAGGAGCAGGAGCGAATACGTATGGAAAATCAGAAACTAAAGGAAAAGGCCGATGCACAAGAAAAGGCTATGAAGGCGGCCCAGGAGGCAGCTGAAGCTAGGCAAAATGCATTAAAGGTTAAATTAGCCGCTGACCGCGCAAAGGCACAGGATATCCTTATTCAACAAAAGAAAAGAGCACAGGATAAACTTGATAAGGAGCGAGAGGCCCGGGAGAGAATACAAAAACAACTCCAGGAGCAAAAGGAAAAGGCCGCACAACTAGAGCGGGATAGACTGGCCGCACTTAATAAGCAGATAGCGGAGGAGGCGCTTAAAAAGGAGGAGGCGCTTAAAGCACCGGATAGAGATAAGACTCTTGCCTATGTAAATGCACTACTAGCCGTATCAAGGCCTGAGGTGCAGGATATGGGTATGCGGGAGGCAATAAATAACGTTATAATTGTATTGAACGATATCCGCGACGATATTATAAATAGTAACAAAACATCATGACAAAACATTTATCATTACAGGCAATGTACAAAAGGGACGAGGCTATATGGTGTGTATTCACCGAATGCGGATGGAGTATGCAGGATTTGGCCGACCTCCATAAACGTAAACGGGCGACAATACATAAAATACTTGTTCAATGCGCAAAGCGCAAAGGTGAGCAGTTGGAGGCGTATAAGAACTATATCTAGTATATGTATAACGCTATGCGTAGGGAGGAATACCGATTTATATTTCTAGTATTCTTTATAGCCATAGCCTTGTTAGCAATTATTTTTGTAGCATGTCAAAAACTCTAGACGATAAGGAAAAAATACTCAAGGTTATATCAAAGGCAATCTTGGGAGGGTGGGATAAGGATATAGCCGCCGGTTTTATCCAAATAATACCCGATATGTTTACCGATGAATACCCCGACGCTAAGGATAGTATGATACGAAGCGTCCTTTTGGAACACGGCTTTGCAAAGGCATTCTTTGGGGAAGAACCAAACCATATTGAAAACGTAAAACCTATTATAGGGGTGGAGGGAAAAGAGATCGCAAGAGCAAAAGGCTTTTATACAAAGAAAAATTGGCAATACAACCTCCAACAAGCTGTACTCGCTGATGACATTATTGATTATTACTATAAACAGGTATGACAAGCGGATGGTTTAAGGTCATACTAGACGGCAAGCTATGCATGGTTCGTTACTATTGGGATGAGTACGAATACCGCGATCTGTATTGGTACGAGCATATACTTAACTATATCGGGCTATTATGAAAACATATCACTGCGAAGACTGTCGTATAACCGCATGGGATATATTCCTACAATGGATGATGGTAATTTTCATACTACTACCCATGATAGCAGTGTATAAGGTTATAGAGTTTATAACAGGCGACGATGGATACACAAAAAACTGTTAAGGTAGTACGCATAACGGTTGAGGAGGTCCCTTACACCGCTACACACCGTGTAGAAAAGGATGGGCCAAATGAGCCAATACCTCAAATAGTATCCCTACACGATATACCCACTACCACCGTATCTAACGAAACCAGCCAATACCGCATCATGGAGTTTTGCTACGGGAAGGACTATAAAGAGCCGTTTTTCGTCAAGGTAGGGCAGGAGCATATCGTATCCGACCTCTTCCACGAGTTCCTACGCCGCCGGTCACTATCTATATTAAACGACGTAGAGGCGTGCATAGGACAACCGGATCAAACACCGACATCCTGGCAGGTAACCGAACCTTGGTTTACGGTAGCCAACGGCAAGAATATGCAACGGGATGAAATGCGCTTAAAAGTATCCCGACTCCGCGAGGCATATGTATAACCAAATAGTCATAATCCTATCCGGCCGCCCTATATCAAAGAAAAACAGCAAGCAGATGTTTCGCAATAGCCGCACGGGTAAAATGTTCGCTACTCCCTCCGCAGCATTTAAACGATTTCAAAATGACGCCCTGGCACAAATAATATATGAGCGGCAAGTACCCGCCGACTGGAATAAGGTAGGCACGTTTGACGTAGCCTACATATTCCACCGCAAGGGAAAACTATCTCAGGATGCCGACAACGCTATGGCAAGCGTCAACGATGTCCTTCAGGTAGCTAACGTCATAGACGACGATAAAAACATCCTGTCCGGCTCATTTTGTGTTTTGCAAGGACGCCCCGATTGGAAAACTGAAATAGTTATTACACGACTGGAAGGGGGTGAGCAAACATGAACAATATAACATCATTTATACTCGGCCTTTTCGCAGGCTATATACTTATTACTCTATTCTACTATATGGCATACCAACCACGCGCTACCCATATATCCGGTAAAACGGTATATGTAAACGCTCTGACCGGCCATAGAATACTGCGATAATTGACAAACGTGTAGAAATACATATATACTATAGCTATATATGTCATCAATCATATGGTCCACTGATAAACTCCATACCTGGGATAAAAACCCACGGTCTATTCATAAGGACGACTTCGATCGTCTGAAACGGTTAATTACCAAACTCGGTGTATTTAAACCCTTCGTCGTTACTAAGGACGGCACTGTGCTTGGGGGTAATATGCGTTTAAAGGCGTGTATAGAGCTAGGCATAAAGAAAGTACCCGTCGTTATAGTAGACGCACCGGATGAAAAAACAAAGGTGGAGTATGCCCTAGCTGACAACGACCGTGTAGGCTACTACGACGATCAGGCGTTAGCCGAGCTGGTGCAAAGTGTTGATATAGACCTGGGCGATTTCAAAGTAGATATAGGACAACCGCTCTCCCTAAAGGATCTTTTAGAACGCTTCGGTCCTGACGCTATTGAGGATGAGGCCCCTGCGGTATCCGATGATCCTTCCGACTCTGTACGGGGGGGGGTGTACCAACTTGGGAAACACCGCCTTATGTGCGGGGACGCTACCCTAGTGTCGGATATGGAGGTGCTTATGGATAGTGCAAAGGCTGACCTTATATTTACCGACCCTCCCTACAATGTAGATTACGAGGGGTATACAGACGACGCCCTCAAAATAGAAAACGATAAGATGACGCCTGACGATTTCAAAGCGCTTCTTATAGAGTCCTTTGAGAACTGCAATCACGTGAGTAAGGACGGCGCTAGTATGTATGTATGCCACCCCTCATCGCAACAAATAGTATTTGAGCAATGTTTAAACGACGCCGGCTATACGGTACGAAACCAAATCATATGGGCTAAAAATACCTTCGCATGGGGCATGGGACGCTATAAGTATCAGCATGAGCCTATATTTTACTGTCATAAAACCGATCAAAGCGATGTATGGTTTGGTGATAAGACCCAATCAACTCTATGGCAGGTAAACAAACCGTCTGCTAATAAGGAGCATCCTACTATGAAACCGATAGAGCTGGTAGTACACGCTATTAAAAATAGCAGTAAGTCCGGTGACGTCGTATTAGATCCCTTTGGTGGATCAGGTAGTACGCTGATAGCGGCAGAGCAGACGAAACGTATATGCTACACCATGGAATTAGATCCGAAATACTGCGACGTTATTAGAAAACGGTACGCGAAGTTTATAGGAAAGGGGGATACATGGCAGGAAACGACACCGAGAATATAGTTCCTGATAATCAGGGAAATACAGGAAGGCTTGAGGACGGTACTTTTGCACCAGGTGTATCGGGGAATCCTAAGGGACGACCGAAAAGAAAGACACTAACTGAGCTTATCCATGAAAAACTCGATAGTACCGATGGTGCATGGGATGCCATCGTAGCTATGGCTATTAACAAAATCCTCAAGGACGGTGATAAGGAGGTACTGCGAACATTATGGAATTATACCGATGGTATGCCCAATCAGAAAATGGAGCATAGTGGCGATATAAAGGTAATAATAACCGACTATGGAACTGACGATATCCCTACAGCCGAAACAACGCCAAGCGCTAAAGATAGCGGAGAATAACCCGGTAACGTTCTACGGGGGCGCAAAGGGGGGTGGTAAGTCCCATCTCATTCGTGCCCGTGAGGTTATACGCCGTCTAAAATATCCCGGCACACGCGGCCTAATAGTCCGTAAGTCCTACCCCGAATTACTCTCGAACCATATACGCAAATTCTTTGCAGAATACCCCGCTACCCGTACGTGGTATAACAAAAGCGAAAAGGCTATCTATTGGCCCGGCGGATCGGTAACCGAGTTTTCCTACCTAAAGAACGAGGATGACGTCTTTACCTACCAAGGACGGGAATATGAGGATCTATCTATTGACGAAATAACCCAGCATAAGGAGTTGGTATTTAAAATACTACGCACCTCCGTTCGTACCTCTAACAAGGAGTTTATAGCCGCCGGTGGTAAGCCAAGTGTGCTACTAACCGGCAATCCGGGCGGTGTGGGCCATGGATGGGTAAAACGTATATTTGTAGACCGTGATTTTAAGGAGGGGGAGAATGAGGACGATTTCACGTTTGTACAGGCATTTGTACAGGACAATAGGGCATTACTCGACGCCGATCCTGGCTACGTGAAACAACTAGACGACCTACCCGACCATCTACGTCGTGCGTATAAGGACGGGGATTGGGATATATTTGCAGGCCAAGTATTCGACTGGCGTGCTACTAAAAACGGCAAGGAGTACCATGTTATGGAGCCTGTGCCTATTCCTAAGGACGCGGTACGGTTTATATCTATAGACTGGGGTGGTAATAAGCCGGTATCAATAGGCTGGAAGGCGGTAATAGACGCCTATACACCTGACGGAATAAAGTTTAACCGTATATGGAAATACCGCGAGCTGTACTACGGGGAGCAGGAGGGGCTAGCATCGGCCGAGGACTTTCAACAACGTGAGAAGATGACCTTTACCGACGTGAACGTAGCAAAGGTGATAGCCCGCGAGTCGGCCGGCGAAACAATAGACTACGTCGTGGGCGACCCGTCTATGGCATCGCGCAAACCCCGCTCTGTTACCGGCGTAGGTGAGTCGGTTATGGAGGCGATGAACGAGTATTGGGCAAAACATGAGCATGATATCTTTATAAAGAAAGGGGATAATAACCGCCCCACGGGGCTAGATAGAGTGCGGTATTGGCTATCTGAGGCTCCTGACGGGAAGCCGTACTACCAGGTATTTAAGAACTGTCGAGATACTATTCGCACCTACCCGGAGCTAATCTACAAGGACGGGGAAAACGACGTTGATACCGACATAGAGGATCATATATATGACGAGGATAGGTACGGCTTTATGTCTAGGCCGTATGGCGCACCGGATAAGGAGGAGAGGGAGCCGGATGAAACGGAGGGGACGTTTGCCTATCATTTGGAGAAACAGCGACGTAAGCGGGTAGATGCCACTATTGACAGCATGTAATTTATGTTATTATATAGCTATACATATGGATAATGAACAAATACTCGTATCCAAGTTACCCTCGGACCTGCAAATGATCTACCAAATAGTGAAAATGTTGCAGACCTTAGGGGGGACGGGATCTGTTGAAATTCATTTCCTACATGGTAGAATTAAAGAGAACAATGGTATCTATATGAAGCCCGGCTTTGATAAGTCGGTTATAGAGCGGGTAACCGCTCTCCTTCAAGAGTAGATCCAAAACACAGGAACGTAATCAATCGCTCCGCTTTTAGGCGGAGCTTTTTTCGTTTATAGGGCTATGGCAAAAAAAAACTATCTCAAGGACAAAACCATACACGAGGACGCCGATAAAAAGGCTCTACAAACCCTTCATACACGTTTAAAGTATGCAAAAAACGGCGAGAAGGAAGAGCATGCCCGTCTAAAGAAAGTATTAAAGGTGCTAGACTTCAAACGTGAGGTATCCGTGGGAAGTGATACACGGGTATCATCTATCAAATACCCTCTTCTATGGTCGGCCTACGACAACTACATATCTACCCTTTCTACTAACCCGCCACAAATAGTTATTGACGCCGACGGTAAGGAGGACTTTGTCAAGAAAATATACTGGCGTGGTGTACTAGAGTATGCCAAACGAAAGATAGGTGTGGAGGATCTAGAGGAGAGTTTTATACAGTCCTTAATTGTATCGGGTAAAGGTGTTTGGAAGGTATCGCGCGTAGTAGAAACGGTGTCAGAAACCACCGACATTACCGACTTTGACGGCAATAAAGTGGGCGAGAATACCGAGGAGGCTATTGTAAAGAATATATCCTCTGTAGAAACGGTCGATCCACGACGCGTATATATATCCCCTGAAACCAAGTATAAAGGGCCGGTACTAGGCGATGAATGCCCATATATTATAGAGGAAATGCACAAAACACCGGACTATATAAAGGATACCTACGGTGTAGAAGTATCGGAGGATGAATGTGAGGAAATAGACGACGTCACCCTCCTTGACGGGGAAACAAACAAAACACCATCCGACTATGAGGATAAGGACGATATGAAACGGGTGCGCTTCTATGCCTACTACGGTGTATGGAAAGTAGACGGTAAACTAGAGAAGAATGCCGAGGTTTTGTTCACAAAGAAACGTGTGGTAAAACAACGTAAATTCCCATACCAACATGGCAAGAAGCCGTATATATACGCCCTGAACTTTAAAGACTTTTTCAAGCCTACTGCACGCGGATCGCTGGACGCGGTTATGGACCTAGACCAGGAGTATAACGAAAACATGAACCGTATCCGCACGTATATCCGTCGTATGGTCAATCCGAAGTGGGCAAAACTTAAGGGCACAAAGGTAGATGAGGCGGCGCTACTCGATCCCGATATTGGTGTAATAGTAGATGAGTCCGAGCCAAATGCAGTACGACCATTGGTAGGCCCAACGTTAGATGCGGCCGTATTTGAGAAGGCCACGTCAGTAGAACAACTATTCCAACTGCTAACGGGTATTGTATACGGATCAACCGCTATTAAAAACGCTGGAACAGCAACAGGACAGGGGATAGTAGAGCGTGGGGCGGATGTGAAAATGGGGCGTATTGCCCGCGTATACGAAAGGGCCTGTGAGGAACGCGATATCATGCTTCTACAACTAGAGCAGGAGTATGCCCCTACAGAGGGTACGGATATCCGCATTACCGGCGCTGACGTCGTACAGCAGATAAAGAATAAGAAGTCATTATATGCCGAGAATAAGCGGTTATACGACGAACAACAGGCTATGGCAGGGCAAGAGCAACAGCTAGATGAAAACGGACAGCCAATAGTAGATCCCGCTATGGGAGGACTAGAACCGGAGGGCATGGCTAACCCAGCAGTACCTGTCGCGCCCATGGAGGAGCCTATTGATGAGTACGAAAAGTTTACTATAGCCGAGGATGGCCGGTCGGTAGTTACCAACTATACCCGCGAGGATATACAGGGGCTGTTTGAGCTAAGGGTTATCAGCCAATCGTCTAACCGCGCCAACAGGGCCGTACAGGCACAGCAAATAGAGCAGCTATTACCACAAACGGTAAACGAGCCGGATATTAGAAAGGCACTATGGCGTCGCCTAGCTGTCAACTACGGATGGGACGAGGTGGTGGACGCAATAGAAAATACGGTACTCGCACCCCCAATGCCTACAGGGCCGTTAGGACCCGAGGGGGGTACGCCCACGGAGGGGAGTATGTTAGCAAACGTTGCACCAACAGCATGAGCGATACGGCGGTAGTACAGCAGGATGGGGAGGATGTGGAGTTACCGTTAAACGAATGGATGACAGACGAGAGTACAGGGCAGAAAACCATGTACACCCGCTTGCAATCCATACCGATTTGCACAGAGCATGCCTTTGATAGGGAACATGCATGTGGCAAGTGCCCATATGTTTTTGTAGGTTTTAGGGCCAATATGCACGTTCAGCGCGCAGACGGGATCTACAACCGGGAGACAGGGAAAAAGATTGTATAGGTACATTGACAAAACGACGACAGCAGATATTTAAAAATTGGGATAACTCCCACGTTAAGGGAGTCCCGCAAAATTTACTATGGATATAGAAGAAACAGCCCCTGAGGCTACCGAGGAGGTTATTCCGGTAGAGGACGGACAAGCAGAAAACACTGAGCCGGAAGCGGATGCTCAGGAGGAGACGGTTACAGAGGAAGAACCGCAAGATTATGATAGCCAATTTAGCGAGTTTATCGCGAAAAAAGGATGGGACGCAGATAGTGCCCCAGCACAACTTTTAAAGAGCTATATGGAGCTGGAGGGGAAACTCGGCAACTGGAAGGATGTAGAGGATAAGGCATCGCAATACGATGCTATATTTGAAAACCTCCCCACCCTCGAACAAAAAGCAGCTAAGTATGATGAGATTATGTTAGAGCGGGAGCGGGCGGCAGCACAGCTACCGGAACCTGACGAGATAGATTTCAACACCGCGCCTACGGAAACATTGGCCCAACTTTGGAAAGCAGGGAAGATCGGTATAGCGGACCTCCCTCCGGAGCGCCAGTATCCCGTACAACAGGCAGCGGCTCAAGCAGATGCAGCGTTTGAACGTTCTATTGAAACGAAGGCTAAGGATCTGATGACGAAGTATCCTATTCTAAAGGACGAGCACATTACCAACCTTGTCGCAGACAAGATTGAGAAAGGTGTAGATCCTGAGGAGGCGATACGACAGGTTCAGGAACTTGTCCAGGCTACGGAAAAGAGAACGGAAGAGCGAATGCGCGCTGATATGGAGAAATTGAAAAACGCGAATATAGAAACCTCATCGCCCTCCATTGCAACTAAAAGCAACAAGAAGGTGTCCTCGGTATACGAGGCCTTTCAAGCAGCTAAGGATGCACAGGAGTAATTATTTATAAATTGTTTTTTTAAACGACTATGGCAGGCAATGCAAATTTTGATGCGATTGCTACCACAACGCTCGTAAAATATGCGTCTGATAACTTTGAAGATAATATCTTTCAAAGCAACGCATTGTACTACCTCTTGGCAGGTACTGAGGCCCTTAGAAAGCCTGGTAGCAAGACGTACAAAGAGCTTGATGGTGGTAAACAAATCGTTGAACCACTGCTTTACGCTGCAAACTCGACAGCCGGTTCCTACAACGGATACGATGTCCTAGACACCGATCCACAGGAAGGTATGACCAATGCTGAGTTTGAGTGGAAGCAATACAGTGTATCAGTTAGTATTTCAGGTAGAGAGAAAAGGCAGAACTCCGGTGAAAGCGCAGTCCTCAATCTTTTGGACGGCAAAATCATGCAGGCAGAAATGTCCTTGATCGAAACCATGAACGCCGATCTGTTCACAGACGGCACAGGTAATAACTCAAAGGATATTACCGGTTTAGTGTTAGCAGTTGACTCAGCAGGAACATACGGAAACATCATCCGCTCATCTAATAGCTGGTGGAGCGCACAGGAAACAGCCGTTTCCGGTCCTCTTACTATCGACTCTATGAGAACGATGTATAACGACTGTTCTAAAGGGTATAAGAAAGATCATCCTGATCTTTTGATTACTGACCAAACTGAGTACGAAGCCTACGAAGCTAAACTTCAGCCTGATATGCGATACAGCGATAACAAACTCGCTGACGCAGGGTTTGAAAACCTAGCGTTCAAAGGTGCAAAGATGGTTTTCGACGAGCAGTGTAATGACGGCGTCATGTACTTCTTGAATACCAATAAAATGGGTATTCGCGTACATAAGGATGCTAAGTTTACTGTTACCGAAGATCAGCGACCAGTTGACCAGGACGCCTTCGTAAGACAAGTCTTATGGATGGGTAACCTCGTAGTCAAAAACTGTGCTCGATTAGGTAAAACAACCGGCAACGATAACTAGTTGACGGCGTCACACGGCTATTAGCAACGTAGCATACGGGATACTTTTAGCTATACCCCTCGCTATAGTCGGTAGAAGTGTGCAGGTTTTCCGGGTGTTCCTGGTAAAAACGCCCGATATTATAAGTATTCCTTCGGGAGGCAAACTATTATGATCAAACCAAGAAATATGGACCCTGAGGCCGGGAGATGGAGTGACCCAATTAAGTTGGCGTCATCTACAACCGCGTCCTTCGCGTTTAGAAACCCAACAGGGCATGAAATCCTCGTTGATAGAGTTGTTGTAAACGTTACAACCGCCGCATCGGGCAAGAGTGTTTATGCCGGTGTAAGCGCAACAGCGACCGCAACAAACGCTACCAACGATGTTATAGATGCAGCCGGACTGACATCGGGTCAGACGGTTATTTCCGATACACCAACAACAGTTGGGGTAGGCTCATATATAGTAGGTACGCTGAACGCAACCGACTCTACGTTGGTGGCCCATGCATACGTCTACTACAAAGAGCTTACACGATAAGTCGTTAACAATTATCCATTATCGAAAAGAGGTGAAATAAATTATGGCAGTAAAACAACTACCAGCAACAAAACTGAATGCAAATGATGCTACAGCTAAGGAGGAACTCGGAAGAGTGCGATGGGAAGGCGGAAAAGCCTACCGTTACGTCTTAGTTGAGGATCAAGCACTTGCAAACGGTGACGTTGTTGAATACTCAGATACTTCAGGATATGAGGTATCGTCAGATCGTTCAGGCGGAGCATCCGTCGGGAGGGCAGTTGCAGGTGTGGCTATTGGAACTATTACAGACGCCCAATACGGTTGGATTCAAATATCCGGTCGACACACTGCGATCAAAACTGATGGAGGTGTTGCAGCCGCGGACGTACTCGTCCCTCATGCAACAAAAGATGGCCGAGCAGATACGGGTACAACCGCATCTACTGTGGTCATTACCTCAGGTCAGCGCTTTGGTTTTGCCTTGGCAGCAGATACAGATTCTACTACTACAGCAGGAACTGTGGTCGGTATGATCAACTGTTGCTTGTAAGCACAAAGGGGGTACGTATCAATGACTCGTCATTGACAACGGCCCTCTTTTTTTATACCATTGTGTAGTTTGTAATCAACCAACACCTATGAAAATAGCCATAGCAGCACCACTTCCAAACACCATCCCGCAAGACTTCCCTCGAACATTAACCGCTATAATCGCCTACACAAAAGCCCACCTACCTAACCTTGATGAGCTTCACTATGTTGATAAATCCGGTGTGCGTACAGACCGCAACCGTAATATTATGCTTGAGCAAATGCTTGAACGCGATATGGACTATGTACTATGGCTAGACGTTGATATGATCTACCCACCTGATATTATCTGTAAGTATATGGAAAAGGACTTTGATATCATGGGATGCCTCTATTTCAAACGCGCCGAGCCTTTCGTGCCTATTGGGTACGTGAAGGGGGATAATCCGCAGAAACCGTACAAACCCCTTGATCCGAGACTATTGCCCGATGATACCGTTATTGAGGTAGATGCTCTAGGATTTGGCGGTATGATGGTGAATATGAATACCTACCGCATGATGGGCGAGGATAAATGGATGAAATATAGCGACAATTTCCACCTTCCCTATGAAACAGACGAACCGAAATTTACTCATGACATACTGTTTTGTAAAACGGCCCAAGAGCATGGTGCAAGGATTATGCTACATACTGGCGTGAAACCTGCCCATATGGGTGAAATAGCTATTGTACAGAGGCATTGGGAGCAGGAAAGGGTAGAGGAAAACGAGGTCAAGCCCTCACCTAAGCCCCGTATAGCGGTCATTATGCCTACTATACACCCTAAGCTAGCTGAGAAAACCGTCGCAATACTTAGAAAAAGAGCGGGTATGGACTGCGATATCTACTTCCCTATAGACGATGAGCGCAATGGCTACGTTTCTATGTGTAACGAATTTGTACATAGGTTTCCAGACTACGACTACTACGTTACCGCTACGGACGACATATTCCCATCCCGTAACTGGCTAAAGAATGCTTATGACCTTATGATGAAAAACCCACATACAAAGTTCGTCGGATTTAATGACGGCAAATGGGAGGGCAGACTAGCTTGCTGCGCCCTTATAGAGGCCGACTGGATGAGTAGAAACTATAACGGCTATCTCTACTACCCCGGCTACTTTGGACACTATAACGATACAGAGCTTACGCTTTTAGCTATGCAGGACGGGGTATATGCCTTTGATCCTAATATTATATTTATGGAGGTAGACTACGAAAAGGAAACTAAGAAGGTTAATATAGAGGATAGGGCGTTATTTAAGAAACGGGCAGAAATAGGCTTTTACGGTCGTGTGACCCGTGAGGATTTATTACAAGCATTTTCATGACACCTACATATACGACAAACTGGTTTGAGGCACGACAGCGTTATTTTGAAAAGTACCTCATGCCCTTAGCGGGCAGGGACTATCTAAACTTCTTAGAGGTGGGTGTATTTGAAGGGCGCTCTGTTATTTGGTGTCTAGACAATATCCTTACAGCCGAGCATAGCTCTATCGTATGCGTCGATACCTTCATGGGATCTCCCGAGCATGAGCATCTAGGCGCGGAGGTAGAGGGGCTATTTGATAGGTTTAAACAAAACGTCGAGCCGTACAAACAGAAGGTTATCACCTATCCGGGCAGTTCCTACCTAATGCTCCGCTCATTACCCCTGCGTGCCTTTGACTTCGTGTATATAGACGGATCGCACTACTCAGCCGATGTTTTAGAGGACGCGGTGTTAGCATGGCGCAACCTACGCAAGGGCGGTATTATGGCCTTTGACGACTACCTCTGGACATTTCATACGAATAGGTATGGTGATGAGCCAAAGCCTATGCATGATAACGAGGAGGATCTAGTGCTACATGAACCCAAAATAGCCATTGACGCCTTCCTAGAGATATATAAGCACCGTTACGAATTGCTTGATCGCGGAGAGCAGGTATGGATAAAAAAGATTTAAAACCGTGGTGGAATCCAATTATGAATAAAAAGGATGTAAGCGGCTTTGCAAAACTACTCTATAAAGGTAGAAATATTATGGGTGGGGATATTGCTATTGTCGTACCAACAATCAGGCCGGAGAGTTGGACTCAGTTTCAGGAAGCATGGGAGAGCCTTTTCATAAAACATAGGGTGCACGTCATAGCAGTTCAGGATGGAGAGAGTCCGAAAGTGATAGTTCGCGACTTTGGTGTGCTTTATGGTAAGAACGCCTATGCGCTAGAGAATACCCTATCTATTATGGGCAAGGACCGTGATCTTATCTACAATCTCAATGATGGCGTACGCAACCTTGGATTTGCCTATGTAGCAAAGAACCTACCCGGTGTAGAGTACATCATCACCCTTGACGACGATGTACGCCCCCTACCTAATACCGACCCTATTCAGGAGCATATAGATGCCCTTAATATGCGTATCCCTCTATCCTGGCTATCTACCGCCAGCGAGTATATGCGCGGATTCCCTTATGATATACGCGACGAGGGCGAGATGGTTCTATCACACGGTGTATGGGAGGGTGTACCGGATATGGACGCCCCCACCCAGCTCTATTGGGGCGACTGTATGCCGGAGATAGAGTTCTACAAAGGCCCAATACCTAAGGGTGTCCTATTCCCCATGTGTATTATGAACGTAGCCTTTAAGCGCAAGATGCTCCCCTATATGTACCAGGCCCCGGCATACGGACCATACCAACGATTCTCCGATATATGGGCGGGTATTAACGCAAAGCGGGCTATAGACACAAACGGTTGGGCCGCTGTAACAGGCTACTCTACTATCCTACATGAGCGAGCTAGTAATGTATATACCAACCTCCAAAAGGAGGCACGCGGTATTATGCTTAATGAGAAGTATTGGAAAGGTGAAATGGACACCATGGCTAAGGAAGACCAGGATTACTTCAATAACTACCATGATAAAATGAAGCGTTGGGAAAAGCTGATTACTAAATGGATGAAATAATATGCCTAGAATACACTACCTATCGGGCCAGTCACAGGTCCTGGCAATAATAAATAAGCACTTCCCGCCGGCTATATACAACCGGTTCGAGGTTAAAATGGATGTGGATATCTTTAAACCGTCAGAGGACGAGGGTGTATTCCTACGCAAGAAATCAAATACCCAGCATATGCACATCCTGTTTGACGGCTTAGAACTCCTAGAGATACCACCCACTGTACCACGTGACTATGTTGAACTATTTATCCTCCGCGCCTTTCGGGATGCCATTGACGAGGGGCGTATATACTTAGAAAGGGTTTTAGAATGGACGGATAATGATACAGCGAAGCGTAATAAGAAGGATAAGGCTACAAAGAAGAAGAAACAGGTAGAGGAGGCGTATAAGTTCGCACGGGATAATAAGTTTAATGTAAAACAGATAGAGGCAAAACTGCCACGTGCAGGCAAAAGCAAACGAGGACAGACTGTTAAGAAGTTTGAATTGGGAGGGGGTGAGTAAATATGTCAGGAATAGATCCAACAATTCAACCAGGAACATTAGAGGAAAAATACGAAATCATGAAGGCCCGTAAGGTAGCCGACGGTTCATGGAACGAGGATGCTGAAATAGGACTCAGACGATCATTAGGTATGGACGACGTACCATCCCAAGTAGAGGAAGCCGGAGAGGTTACACCGGAGGCGGCATCGACAGAGAAGCCAGCACGCGCACCACGAACACGCGCAAAAAGCCGAGTTAGGGCTAAATAACATATTACATATACGAAAGCGAGGTGAGATAAAATATGGCAAGAGTTACACAACCAACTGAATACCCCGGGAAATACCAGGAAAAGTTTGATGCTATTAAAGCACAAATGATGAAAAAACCCATCGGTAAGAAATGGACCGGAATGGAGATTGATGTTATGATCAAAAGCTCTCTCATTCGTGAAGCTAAGGACAAAATAGAGTTCTCATTGAACGGTCAAATACGCCGAGGAGTACCTGCTAAAAAGGGTATGAGTGAGGACGAATTTGAAAAGACATGGAGATCGGCCATGAAGAAACGTTTAGAGGCTGATGGATATCCATTTGAGCTCACTGAAAAGGAGCAGAAAATAGAAAACGAAATCATCCAAAAGCGGCAAATGGAAGCTACAAAGGAGATAACAGAAACTACCGCTGCTGCTCTCAAAAAGATTTTGACATCGGCATAAAAGTTCTGCTATACTTATCTACATAAGATTACTCGTAATCAATCGGGCGTTCGCAGGAACGCCCTTTTTTATGGCTTTATCAGTTAAAAAACTCACATATGCATACAGGAAGACCCATATATATTGCCACAAACACAACCACACAGGTTGCGACAGGCAAAGCTAAGTTATTTAGAATAATACTCGGCGAGACAGCCGCAGGGGCAATAACAATCTACGACGCACTGAGCGCTACCGGAACCGCTAAACTTGTATTGAAAGCAAGTATCGCGGAGGGTACATACGAAATCGGCGCTGAATTTAAGGTAGGTATCTGCGTAGTAACCGCCGGAGCATCAAAGCTCACATGTATTGTTGGATAATATGAATAAACTAGCCGAAAAGCTACGATCGATGCATAAAGCACCGGAGGGCGTGAAGCCTGAGGGTATTACTATCAATATAAATATGCCAGCTATGCCGGCTCAGGGTATGAACCCTATGCTAGCTATGATGATGAAAAAGCTGGCCCATAAAAAAGAAGAGAAAAAGGACGAGTACCTACGGCTAGACGGACTGTCCCCATCAGTTAGCGGATAAAATACTATGACAGCACACCCAGCGGCGGGGCTGACGAAGATTATAGACGCCTTCGAGCTGAATGATCTTGAGGAGGCATCCGCAACAATAACCTATATTGGACTACAGTCGGTTGACGGCATGTGGTACGTTCAAAAACTTGATACCTCCACAGGAACGGTATTATCCCACGCTACACAAAAAAACAACTCCGCTACTACCGCATATACAACCGCATGGACGAATAGAGCAACGATTACTTACGGCGATATTACCGATGCATTCTAACTATGGGTACATTTAAAATAGTAAAACTAATAGGGGACGGCCTCAATAATATAGTCGTACCCGGCGGTCTAGTACCCATGGGTGCATATGATAACGGTGTAGACTATGCTGTAGGGGACTCTGTTGACTACCAAGGATCGTCCTACGTTATGCATACTAACGCCACAGCAGGCACGCTCCCCACAGATACTACCAAATGGCAGGTACTTGCTAATAAGGGCGCGACGGGGGCAGCTGGCGCAACCGGAGCGGCGGGTGAGGGCGTCCCAACGGGCGGAACAACGGGTCAGGTATTGGCTAAGGCGTCAAATACAAACTATGATACAGAGTGGTCAAACGCAGGGGCTGGGGATATGACGGCCGCAGTATATGACCCACAGAGTATAGCGGATGATGCTTTTTCTACAGACAATCATACTGACGGTACGACGAATAAGGTGTACTCTGCTACCGAAAAGACGAAACTGGCGGGTATAGAAACCTCCGCTGACGTAACCGACGCGGGGAACGTAGGTTCGTCTATTCATGGCGCAACAGCAAAAACCACCCCGGTAGATGCGGATACTATGCCCCTTATAGACAGCGCGGCATCTAATGTACTCAAAAAGGTTACATGGGCCAACGTAAAGGCTACGTTAAAATCGTACTTCGATACGCTCTACCAAGCAGTGGGCTCTTATATAACAGCCTCATCTACCGATACCCTAACCAATAAAACTATTGATGCTAACGGAACGGGCAACGCTATTTCAAACCTTGAGGTAGCGGACCTAGCGTCTGGTGTCCTTGACACAGACCTATCGTCTGTAGCGGATACTGATACTACTATTCCCTCCGCAAAGGCTACAAAAGCGGCTCTTGACCTAAAAGCGCCCCTAGCATCCCCTACATTCACAGGCACAGTTACACTTCCGACAGGCCTGACAGGGGTAGTAAGGACGGATTCGGGCGTTGTGTCCGTAGACGCGGATGTTACGGATATAGTAGCGGCCGCATCTACTACAGCCGCAGGGAAGGTCGAATTGGCGACAGATGCGGAAACCAACACAGGAACGGATACAGCGCGTGCCATGACCCCCTCTAACCTAGAGGCGTGGGAGGGATCTGCTCAGGTTACTACAGTAGGCACTCTCGCATCGGGCAACGCTACGGGTATTGTTTCAGCTGCCTCAGATACCGCTGCGGGTAAGGTGGAGCTTGCCACTACCGCAGAGACAGCTACGGGTACGGATGCAACACGGGCAGTAACACCCGATGGACTACATGACATGACTACACTTGCGGGTGCCGCATGGTTTCTCGATGAGGACGATATGGTATCGGATAGTGCAACAAAGACATCATCGCAACAGGCTATAAAGGCGTATGTCGATGCAAATAGCGGTGGGACAGTGGACACGGCCAATACTCCTAATGCGAATGAATTTGCTCGTTTTACGGATTCCGACACCATAGAGGGGAGAACAGCGGCAGAGGCAAAGGCAGACCTCGACCTAGAAATAGGAACGGATGTACAAGCATACTCTGCGAACCTTGATGAATATGCAGCGGTTAATCCGACAGCGGCAGGCCTTGCCCTTTTAGACGATGCTAATGCTGCTGCACAAATAGCAACGCTTGGCCTCGATGCGGATATTGCTACGTTATCCCTACCTGCAAGCACAACTATTAGCACCTACGCTAAGAGCTTCCTTGACGATGCCGATGAGGCTACGTTTAAGGCGACTGTTAATCTAGAGGCTAATACCGACTTTTACGCACCCGGTGGGACCGACGTGCCTATTACCGACGGGGGTACAGGGGCATCGAGTGCGGCTACCGCTATAGCAAACCTCGGTGGACTACCTACCGCAGGGGGTACTATGACAGGAAATATAACACTCAGTGAAAACACCTCAGTAGCCCTCGATCCGGCAGGATCGGCAGACGGTAAATATTCAGGTATTACCGTTACGGGGACAGGTGGTGCTACTATAGCATTTGGTGATCTTGTAACACTTGATAAGGACGATTCCCGCTGGGAGTTAGTTGATATATCGGTAGCTGCCGCTGCAACTGGCGATGCCCGTGGAATAATTGGCATAGCGGTTACATCCTCATCTGACGGTGGTGCGCTAACGGTACTACTACATGGGATAATAAGGGCCGATGCAAACTTCCCGGCACTGACTATCGGTGCGCCTATATATGCGTCTACAACGGGGGATGTGGTGGTAGCTCAGCCGACAACGACAGATCACGTTATAAGGGTAGTCGGCTTTGGATTAACAGCAGATGAGATGTACTTTAATCCAGGGAACGACTACATAACCCATACATAATATGGCAATCTCTGTTGGAAATATAGCGAATGGTGGTGTTATAGCAGCTCAAACGAGTGAAACCTTCTCTTTAAACAACAATAAAGAAGATGTCATTGTTCTAGTTGCTCTGCGTGATGAAAGGACCGCCGCAACAGTAACCGCTACCTATGCAGGGGCGGCTATGACGGAGGACAAAACCCAAAGTCAGCAGGACGATAACTCAACAAAAGACCTGCGAACCTATATATTTAGAAAGCAGGGGGCGGCAACTGGAGCTAATGATGTTGTTCTGACTTTCTCAAACTCTGTTGAACATGGTGGAGCCTTTGCTGTCGCTGTGTCTGACCTCAATGATACTGGACAACCAGACTCAACTGCCTCAGCGGGAGAGAACGAGCCAGGCAGTGAGGTGACGATAGACACTAGCATAACAACTGTTGCGGCGGACACAATTATCTTTGACGTCGTTTATGGTAAAGATAGTGCTAATTATACAGTTGGTACAGGGAGGACTCAGATAGGGCAACTATCTCCCAATTCTGGTGATGATAGGTGTTTCGCATCATATGTTATAAAATCCGCACAGGGCACATTTACTATTGATTGGGCGGATACGAACTATGGTGACGACTACTCCCATTCTGTAGTCGCCTACAAACAAACAGCCGCTACCTCTGCTGTCAAGACAGCCCTGGGGTTAGCCAAGGCATCTGTAAAAACAAAAAACGGTCTTGCAAATGCGAGTATTAAGACGTTCAACGGGCTCGCATAAATACTGTTGACAGGGCATATAAAAGCACTGTATACTTTTCTGTATAGGATAACGTTCATGCGCCCTAGTACAGATATTTTTATATTGTATTAGGGTTTTTTCATTTAAGAGCAATAACCAATTTGCCGACTTGTAAGGGTCGGCTTTTTTATTTATATGACAGTTCCTACACCTGTACCAACGCCAACAAAGGCAGCATCCAAACCAGCCGCATTTCCTGTAGCCACTATGGCTAACGGGCAGGTAAGATACTCCGACGGATCGGTACGGGGCACTGCAAAAACCCAATCTGTAGCTCCAAGGTCAACCCCCTCAGTATTAGGCGCTACAACATCCGCCCCACGGTCTACACCCGCACCTGTAAATAACCAACCCTCCCAGGACTCCGGTGGCGATGGAGGCATTGATACATCCGCCGCCGAAGATGCGAATAGGCGTGCTATAGAGGCGGCAATGGCCGCATATGACGCACAAAAACAGGCACTACAAAACCAAATACCTGAGTACCAAAAGGCAAATGAACTGCGTCTTACCGGCTTAGACCAGGGCCTTCAAGACTTTAACGAGACAGCTAACCGTGAGGAGGGGTCACGTATAGCCGGCATTGACGAAACAATAGGTGCTATAGGCGAGCAATATACACGTGCGGGGCGCTCTACGCGTCAAACAGCCCAATCGTTAGCACGCCAACTTCGTAACCAATTTGCATCTCGGGGTACGCTAGACTCTACGCAATATAAGGACATGAATATAGATCAGTCAAAGGAACTACTGCAAAGCGTCGGGGATATCCGACGTGAACAGGCAGGTAAAACAACGACCGCACTACGCGAAAAGGATGATATTGGTAAATACTACTCCGAACAAAGGGTACAGCAGGCACGGAATGTCGAGCTGGAAAAGAATAAAGTGCGCCAGGATACCAATGCCTTTATTCGTGAAACCATGGACAAGGTGAATATTACGGACAAGCAAAAGGTAGAGGCTATCGAGTCAGCAAAGGCTAGCGCACAACAACAGATTTTAGAGCTATCCCTCAAACAACAGGAGACAAATAGACAGTCTAAAAAGGACGCTGAGGAGCTTGCTTTAAAGAAACAGGAGCTATCTAGTAAGGGGTATAGCACAACGTATAACGATGCGAAGAACTCTCGAGCCGCTATTACCGCAGCCGATGCGTCCGTAGCTAAATATGAAAAATCACTAGGGCGCGCACTTACCTCCAATGAGGTGAAGCAGATATTTACAAACTTTGGGGTAGGCGATAAGGCCCCGGTATTTGAAACGGGGGATAAGAAGAAAAACCAGACTGGCAAATTTATCATTAGCGACTAGTGTGTATGAAATATGAATCCATTAGAGAAGATAATTGCTGCCCTGAAAAAGAAGGTTGCTCCTGCACCTAAGCCTGCTCCTACGCCCCAACCCGTCCGTCAGTCCTTTGCTACGCAAAAACAGAGTATTGCTCCACCTATTCCTATGCCCGTGCCCACACCCGCACGATCTACTCCAGCACAACCACGCCAGGTTATAAATACAAAGGTCACTAAAACACCTGCGAAACAGAACATCGTACAGAAGGGGATCAGTAACTTGAAAGGGAATATCAAAAACTTTCAGGATGATGATTTCAAAATGTACGGGCCTAAGGTGGTCGGTGAGCAGGTTACAAGCCTACTTAAGTCGAAAAGCCCTATTAAAACACCTATGGACTACGGACAGGACTTTATAGCCAGCGCCGCAGGTGGACTAACTGAGGCGGGGGTAGCGTCCGTTACCGTACCACGCTCTAATAAGGCGACTACCGCAGAAAAGGCAGGGGCATTTATAGGTGGCGTGGGGGCGGTAACCGCACCCGTACAGTCGGTACAAATAGGTACATTAACATCAGCGTTTAAGAAGGCGCTTAACAGGGATAAACCAATGGATCTTGAGGGCGACATAGCGTCCGGGGCAAAGACAGCCGGTGTGCTTAAGGCTACCGGCCCTATTGTTAGTAAGGTACTCGGAAAGGTAGCCTCTCGCATACCACAAAACTCACTGGTAGCTACGGGAGGGACAAAGGCTATACAGTCCGGCCTTAATGTAGCCGAGGGTATAGCTATAGACAAGGCGACAGGTATGCCAACAACACCGGCATCGGTAGCCATTGATGCGGTAACGGGGGCGGCCGGTAGTCCAAATATACGTGCCGGCAAGTTCTCAAAAGTAGCCGGCGATGTAGATAGTAATGCGGTGGCAAAAACGTTGAGTGAAAAGGATCGTCTTATCTCGGAGGCATACTCTACTGTAAAAAACAACCTTGAAATACTAAATAAGCCGGTGAAGAGCATTGATGAGCAGTATATGCGTGATAATGCGGAAAAGGTCATCCGTGAAACCCATCAAAGTATATTTAAAGTGCCAAAGAAAACGCAAGGTGAGGTGTCCCTACAGGATATGGTTGACGATATCTATCACGCCTATGATAACGATGTTATACCAAAACTAGAAAAGGCACAGGGTCTTAAGATGGGAATAAGGGCGGATGGGGCCCCTGAGTATAAGAGTGCAGAGGAGAGAGCGTTCAGCCTACTAGATGATGACTTTGAGGGGGCGGGATTTGTAAGAAAGGGCGAGGTTTGGGTTGATGAGAAGCTATCGGGGAATATTAACTCGCAAATAGACACCAAGTTGTCAAACGAGCTAAAAGCACAGGGGATAGATATTATAGAGGTGGTGCCAGGGACGAGAACGGGTGTCGAATATGGACAAAAAGTCATAGGCGATAAAACTTATGGAGTAATTAAGGTAGGAGAAAACGCAAAGCTTGACAACACAGTGATTGGAAGCCTGTTTAAGCACGAAGCGGGACATGGCTCATACTTGAAGTTGACACCAGAAGAGCAAGCATTTTTCAAAGCCAACTATACACCATCGGGCTCAGAGCTATCACACCAGACAACGGGTACAGGCGGGAAATTATTACCAGAAGGGGAGAGCTTCGCAGATTACATAAGATACGTTTTGGAGGGGACACCAGAAAAAGTACCAACCAAGGTAAGACCACTCGTCGAGAAGTATGCCAAACAATCCCAACTCACCGACATCTACAACCAAGCTAAGGGAGTGCAACCAGCAGAAATGAAGATATATCATGGAACCACAAAATCCAGCTTGGCGAGGCACAGCAATACGCTTAGGGATAAGACGTGGTTTACTCCAAATAAGGAGCTAGCAGAGAAGTATGCAAAGATATCGGGGGACGATGCTATAGTCGTAGAGGGTCGAATTAACCCCGACGAATTCGTTATGATTAAAACAGACTCCATGTCCTACCATCCAAGCGAGGCGGAGATACAAAAAGCAACTTCTGAAGGAAAAAAGGGATTCATAATGCAAATGAAAAACGGAGAAACCCATGTTTTGCCACTAAAGTCAAACGAACATAGGGTAGAACAGGCGATACAAACAAGCGGGATGCCAAACACCATGGGCTTCGTTGGGAACAACACGCCATCTAAACCGGTAGACGCAGTGCCCTCAAAAGCGCCTTTAATAGAGAGTAACCCAACAGTACGAGGTACGACAGAATGGGCAGCAGAAAAATCAAGGCAAAGTAATCCAAAAACTGCGAAAAATGTAGCATCATTGTCAGATACTATTGTACGCAACAAGGATATTGATGTAAAGAGCAAGGTAAATCTTGTTGACTACCTACGCACACCCGATAGGGTGCTTACTAAAATGGGCCTTGCTCCGGAGGCTAAGTTGATACGTCAAAAATATGATGACTATCTTCGTGACCTACCTAAGGAAATAGACAAAATAACCGCCTGGTCCAAGCAGGTATCGCCGGAATCCAATAGGCGTATTTTCCAAAGTCTTGACGGACAGAAGGTAACGCTTGATGCAAAGGAGGCGCGGGTTGCCGGAGAGGTTCGGGAGTACCTGAAAGAATGGGCAGACAAACTAGGCCTACCCGAGGATGGGCGTATTGCAAGCTACATTACCCACATATTTGAAAAGGACTTTATTCAAAAGGAGTTTGATCCTGAGCTAGCATCCCTTATCCGCGACAGAGTACCAGGATCGGTGTATGACCCGTTTTTGCAAGAGCGTCTTGGAAAACAGGGTTATATAGAGGACACTTGGCGCGCGCTAGATGCCTACGTCAAACGGGCTACGCGTAAGTTTCATATGGACCCAGCACTAGAAAGGGTGAGCGCTAAGGCTGAGGGGCTAGAGGATAGCCAGTTTAATTATGTCAAAAGCTATGTCGACCGTATCAATATGCGTCCTACAAAACTAGATAACCTCATGGATAATACGGTAAAGTCTATTATTGGCTACAAGCTAGGCGCACGTCCCGTAGCCTATGTATCTCGCCTCATGCGACAGGCAGTATTCCGGGGTGCATTAGGTCTAAACGTCGGGAGTGCTTTAAAGAACTTGACGCAGGGGGCAAATACCTATGCAAAGTTAGGGGAAAAATATACTGCGGTAGGTTATACAAACCTTGTTAAGAGTGTATTAAACGGGAGCAAAGAGCTTGAGGAGGTTGGCGTTCTACGTGACGATTTCGTGCAAGACCGGACTATATCGGCTACAAAGCAAACGTTACAGAAAGTAGATAAGGTCCTGTTTGCCCTCTTTGAAACAGCGGAGCGTATAAATAGAGGATCGGCATATTTCGGTGCAAAGGCAAAAGGGCTATCTGAGGGTATGAGTGAAAAGGAGGCGATAGAGTATGCGCGCAACATCGTACGCGATACCCAGTTTACTTTTGGATCAGTAGATACCCCAATTCTTCTGCAATCCGATATCGGAAAAACCGTCGCACAATTCCAAAGTTTCACATTAAAGCAAACCGAGTTTTTAGCGGAATTAGCAAAGAATAAGGATTATGCTGGTTTGCTCCGGTACACCGCAGGTAGCCTTGCAATGGTCTATAGCATAGGTCAGCTATTCGGCATGGAGCCAAAGGATATGATACCAGCATTTAGAATAGGCGTGCCACCAACACTTAAGACGCCGGTAGCAATAGCACAGGCGGCAATGGGGACGCCCGACAAATATGGGAATGTGCCCGATACTCAGGAGCGTATACAAAACGTCGGTGAAAGTATGGTCCCGCTTATACCCGGCGGTGTGCAGATAAAGAAAACGTTAGAAGGGGTGGGTACGGTAAGGCAGGGATATGATACTACGAAGTCGGGTCTTGTAAAGTACCCCGTTGAGCAAACACCTGAAAACTATGTCAGGGGCGGGCTATTTGGAAAGTACAACCTACCGGCTAGCAAGGGATATGAGAAGAATAGCTACCTACGTGAGTCTGACTCTAACGCTATAAAGCAACTACCACCTGAGAAACGTCAAGCGTTCTATGAGGACCAACTAGATGAACGGGCAATGGATAAGGTGGTGAAGGAGAAGAACAAGCTGAAGCAGGAGGCTATAGATGCCTACCTCGGAGGCGATGAAACAAAGGCCGCTGCCCTGCAAAGCAAGCATGGTATTGCGGTGAAGATGGAGGATATAAAACGCCGACAAACGGAGTATAAAAATAAGGCTATAGATGCCTATCTAGACGGTTCAGAGGATGCGGCCGCAGAAATACAGGGTAAGTATGGTTTAGATGTAAAGCAGGCCGATGTACAGAAACGAGCAAAGTCCCGCGCCATAGCGGCATATAAGCGGTATGTTTTAACGAAGAACCCGAAGTATGAAAGGCAGGCAGCCGAGTTACAGAGCAAGTACGGGTTTAAAGTTTCCAGAAAAGAAGTTGAATGATAGTGTCCTATCTGATACCATTAACAGTAATTAGTCCACAATCAACTGGGCACCTGCGAGGGTGCCTTTTTTCATTTATATGACAGCTATAACTATTACCACATTTGGAGATCTCCTAACAGACCTGGCGGAGAAGGTTGGGGAAACAACCCAAAATACCTCCGACGATAGAAAGCGGAAAATAAACAACGCCTACTTCTTTATTAGTAATAAGCGGGCATGGTGGTGGAGAGAGGCTACGGACACCGCTACAACTACGACCGCGCTATCCTATACCCTACCATCAAACTTTGGCTACTTCCACCCTAAGAATCCGGTCAAAATAGACAGCTCATGGCGTACCTTAGTGCCTTTTAGCGACCTACAACTTCATGACGGTACGGACCTCGTAGTAGCACCGCCTTTCCTACGATCACAGAAGTTTGCCTACCTATACGGAACGAGCATCTACTTTATTCAGGAGGCGATGGCCGCATCCCAAACGATAACGTACTACTACTATAAGCGGATAACACCTCTTGACGTAGTGGCGGATGAGCCCATTATCCCGCTAGAGTTTCGCGAGATGATATCCCTGTATGCCGCCGGTATGCATTTGGTAGCACAAGGCGGTCCTGACGCTATTGAGGGCGAGCGGTATTTGGAGCTATTTGATACCTACATGAAGGATATGGAGGCAGACGATGATAATCGCCGAGAAATGGGAATTAAAAGACGAGCGCTTGACCCTGAGGAGGCAAGTGTTTATAGATAGTACCTATGCCAACATTTAAAAGGAAACGTACACCAGCCGCTGATCCGGAATATAGCTATAACTCATGGCGACGTGGGTACAACTCCTATCAGGCAAAAAACAAAATACGCCCTGATGAAATGTCCGATGCTCAAAATGTCGAGGTTAACGTCGACTCCGTAGATAAACGGTTAGGGTGGGACTATATAGGAAACGCAAAGGACTCACGTACACGCGGCCTAACGGTTTATACTCATAGCGACGGAACGAAAAGAATAATCCGATCCTCAGGTACAACGCTACAGCTATACAATACTGCTACTGACGACTACGACGATATCGCGGGGAAAACATATACATCCGACCTCAATACGGACTATATACAGGCATATGACGACCTGTACGTTTTTAACGGAACAGATAATCTTACGAAATATAATAAAGACGACAGCCCTGCTATAACGGTATATACAACGGTTACTGTACCCACCTCTCCATCGGCTGTACGGGGGGCAGGCCTTTCATCGGGCCAATATACCGGCCATTTTGTTTTGACCCACTATAACGAAATAGGGGAAACAACTGGCACTACCGAGTTTACTGTAGCATACAATAAGCCCCGTTCACAATGGAACGGTACAACGGAAAAGCTAGATCTTACATGGACAAACGCCGCCGGTGCCGACGGTACAAACGTCTATTTCTCTGATACCTCAGGGGATGAAACATTCATCGATACCATATCCGGATCGGGCACAGCATGGTCATTTCTTGGTGGTGAGCTTGAGCCGGACGGATTAACTGAGCCGCCAGAAACCAACTCTACTGCCGGTGTCATAGGATACAAGGGCGACTTTGACGGTACACGTCTATGGGCGTTTAAGGAGTCAACGCTTTTTTATTCCGGTGGAGCATCGCGCGATATAGACCACTTTGACTCGGGATCAGGTGGTGGTGCGCTCAACGTAGCAAAAGGTGACGGTGACGAAATACAGCATGCAAGGCGCACACGTGATGGGTCAATCATTGTCTACAAAAAGTTCTCCATATGGAAGGCGTTTTTTGATAGTGCTGGACTCATTAACCTACAGCTTGTGAACCCGTTAGTAGGTGCGGTAGGAAAACGGGCGGTAACAACGGTAGATGACGACCAGGTATTCTTGTCACCGTTTGGTATATTTACGTTAGGTAACCAGCCAAACTTCCCAACGGATATTCTGCGTATTCAAAGTATATCGTTTCCTATTGATAAGGATCTCGAGCGTATAACCCCCTCGAACCTACCTAACGTAGTTTTGCACTACGACTTCAAACGCCGCCTCAGGGTGGCATATACGCAGGGTGGGGCGTCGTATAACAACGCAGAGTTCATATTCAAATACGGTGCATGGACACCCAATGTTGGTATAAATGCCAACTGCTATGCAAACTTTGCCGACGTTACGACGGGATCGGCCATTGTGGATGAGCAAAATAAACTTTATACTTTATATGGTACAGATGACGAGGGGCGGGTAGGCCAACTGGACAAGGGCTACTCGGACGGGGGCGATGCAATAGACGCCTACTTCGTTACTAAGCAGGATGATCAGGGGCAACCGTTCCGTTTCAAAAAGTATTACGACCACGATGTTGAGATAGGACGATTGCAAGGACTGATGACCATAACGCAGATGTTCAACTCGGGCGATCCGATTACTGCACAAATAGATAATAGGTCGTCAGGGGGCATGGGTGCGGACGCTGTAGGTTTTGACGCAGTAGGGCTAGAAATAGGCGATGTTGTAGTAGGAACAGGCGGGTCGTTCCATAAACGCTGGAGACTATTTGGTAGACAGCAGAAGTATATAGAAACAAAGTTTAGAGAGAATAGCGCAACGGGTACGTTTTCAGTTATGTCATTTGCCGGTGTTTATAGGCTCAAGTCAAGGAGACAAATAGACTCGGATGATATTTTAACAACAACGTAATCGTATTATGAGTTTATAATATATATATGGCAGAGTTATACACACCGGAGGGATTTTTTGTAACGACACTATCGTCGGACATCAACGCCTCCACAGCAACAATACCGTTAACAGCAGTCCCATCTACGGTGACAAAAGGCTATATGGTTATCGAGCCAAATAGCTCTACAAAACGGGAAGTTATCCATTTCACCTCAGTAGGCGCATCTACCGTAACAGCGGCTGATGATACCGGTGACGGTACAGACGCTACAGGACGCGGATGCAAGGGGTCAATAACAGCGGGCGCAAATACCTCGCATGATCAGGGTGTT
>JAVFBY010404045.1:0-23949 GCA_034781015.1 Tonicella lineata
ATTAGGACTAATTAAAACTAGTTAGTGCTAATTAAGACTAATTGGTACTAATTAAGCCTAATTCGTGCTGATTAAGATTAATTAGTACTAATTAGTGCTAATGTGACCAATGCGGGATTCCTGGTCCGTAGTACGATTGTACTTGTTGTATGTATCGCCCATGTTAAAAATCGCAAATTGACCCCACCATGCCGTAAAGTGACTTTATTTCGCAAAGGACCGTCACTGAGACTTAACTCTGATGTCGGTAAAGGTCATACACGAAAGTCCAGTATTTACTTTTATTATGGCGAATAAATAACAAATACAAAAAAAAATCAACATTGACCTATTGAACCACTTACCTTTGTTAATTACTCTCTATTGTTAAATTAATTTAATCACATGCGCATACAAATTCAAGAATGTCACAACTTGATTTCGATGTCTGGAATGAGACTGAAACGTCCCAGTCAATTCATTAAAACTTTGCCATCCATACAAAGGTTATTATGTATTTATTGTTAATACCATCATCAGCTTCTATAGTTGCGCCACGAATAAAATATGTGTTTGTGTTGATAATGATTATTTCATGCATGCGCGAGCCTGTCTATGTTGACGAGATATAGGGGCTCCAGCACTTCTGCATGGGCACTATTTGTTCGTCAAAATTTGATGTTCACTTTATGTGTTTGTGTTGATAATGATTATTTCATGCATGCGCGAGTCTGACGAGATATAGGGGCTCCAGCACTTCTGGGCACTATTTGTTCGTCAAAATTTGATGTTCACTTTACATCTGGAGTAGTAGTAGTAGGGGGGTAGTGTAGGTTCGTAAGAAATTGACTTTCAGCAACGCCTGCGTGACATTTTTGTTGAGAATAGAGTTAATGGTGTATTTTTTACATAATGCGATGAAGTACCGGTATGTATACCAATATCGGTTATATAAACGGAGAATTTTATTATTTTTTTTATCAGCCTATGTTCACTCTATACATGCATGCAACACAATCCTAAGGTGCTGTTCACACACACACACAAATATTGGGGCAATAAGTGAAGTAATTTATTGTTTTAAGGACGGGCGGTAGAGCGGTATAGGTTAAAGCGAGTAACAGATGTTGATTAAGTGCTCAATGACTGCGCATGGAATCATGGTTAAGTAAGCCTAAAGTCAATGTATAATAACATCACAAATTATTACCAGTACTTTAGCTGGATTCTGCCGTGTGTTTCCAATGGACTCACAATGAAAGATATTATAGGAACAGGAAAAGGTTTATAATAACACGCCAATTTTGTTTTAATTCTAAAAGCTTTCCAGAAATCCATCCGTCCAAAGGAAGTGCATGCAATTTCGGCCTTTGGATGAGTTTTAATTGTCTCGATCGATATTTAGTTGTAGCAGGCGGTGATTATGGATGAATGACAACAGCTCTTTATAAAATGTAAGATGCTTTTAGCTTTGTCATAACGGATCAACAAAGCTGAAAATATCCCCCACCCACGCAAAGAGAACATAAGAGTTGTATTATTAATTTATCTTAACATTTTCCGAAAATCACCTGAACCAAAAAGTAGTATTTTTGTAATATAGCCTAATCTTTACATAGATTTAATAATACATTTAGATTTAAGCCAGGACACATAATACTGGATATGTCTAGTACCACGTGGGTTCTTGGGATGACATAATTGGGGCAAGAAAAAAAATAACTAGAAACATCCTCATCTTTAATAATAAATTAAGATTTAAGCCAGGACACATAATACTGGATATGTCTAGTACCATGTGGGTTCTTGGGATGACATAATTGGGGCAAGAAAAAAATAACGAGAAACATCCTCATCTAGTGTTTGACAATATCAACAAAAAGGATCTGTAATAAGATTACATTTAAAAGCGTTTTCGGATTTCATATTAGCTGTGAATGTTCTTCATATAAATATGTCGCTTAAAGGGGCCTACCTCAGAATTTCGGTATGAAACTTTATCATAGTTTTGTGAAAAGTCAACGCTTTCCTTTCATAAAACTGATTCACACTAGTTGTGAAAGAAAAGCGTAAAATAAATGAGGTATTTTAATGGGTTTTTTCGATATGCACAAATGACTTTTCGCGGAAGCCTTCCTCGCGAATATTCTCCCTAAAGACGAGCAACTGGTCTATATAAGGAGTGAGGCAATTGATATATGTCCATATACGGTTGAGTCCCTACATTCTCTCTCACGGAGTCTGCCTTCTACGGAACCCCCTTCGTAGAAGACAGGTCTCATTAACCTTCGTGCATACATTAAACATCGTAATGCGAATCGCATTAGAACGTGATACAAACTTTGATTGTTATTTTAATACGAACATCAAACATTTACGACGGTGGTATTTTTTAAAAGGTTATACTTTGGGCCATACTAGAAAAATATAGAAAACCCGGTTTAGTTCGTTTCAATCGAGTATTGGCCTAACTTCTGAGGTATAGCCTCTTTATAGGACGTCCAGCGTTTTTCAACCTAAACTTATTATTTTTAACGGTTATTTTGTAAGACATCAAAGCATTTAACATTGGGAACTGATTAAGCATATAATAGCTGTTAATTTGTTAATTTGAAAAAGTGACGTCCAGAATCCCCGTTACGCCAGGTCTATTCTATACCCGTCTAGTCGTGAATGTTTTTGTGTATGCACACTTTATCTTTGTTATGTTGCTGTTGTTTCGTTGTAGATGTAGACGCATCCAGTGGGAGACGTACATTCAGGTACATGTGCCTCATCGTCTTTGCGATTTTTGACGTCACTTCCGGCTTTAAAATTATCTAATTAACGGCTATGCTTTATTGGTTCCCAATGTCACACGCTTAAAGGTCTTTCAAAATAAACGTTAAAAATAATAAATTGATGTTGGAAAACGCTGGACTTCTCCTTTAAGTTCGACGTTCATTAAATTCAACTCATAACTTATTTGTATACTGCAAGCTGATTGGTTCATCATCAGTCGTTCTACTGCGCGCACATCTTGTAATAAGTAGCATCTAGCTTTTCAACGTAGAATGGAAATTTAGGATAAATAGGCACCATCCCAAGCTTTTAGCTTCGCGCACTACTTCCCAGACAGGGAGCCCCTTTTTTTTGGAAAATAAACATTTTCTTTTGGAAGCTGTGTGAGTGTGTATAGTTTATCCAAATATATTAAATAGAATGTCAGTCTAAGCACAAATCCATTTGATATTAAAGAATAAAAGAATTACATTGCTCTATCGTCGTACGACATCATAATGTAGGTCGAACGTATTCATACAGATGCAATCTTTTAGACGACAATCGCATACTTTACCGAATATAACTGCATAAAATGGGGCTTCACCAAACCGGTTATATACCGACGAAGTTGTCTATAAAATGTTCAGTACCCTGATTTTTTAAAAAGATTCTTTTGTTTGATTGGTGTTTAACGTCGTACTCAGGGGTATATATTTCACCTACATGACGACGGTTTTGAAAAAGAGATCATGTTTAAATTTGGTGTGAACACTTAATTTCCTCAATAGTTTCCATGCATTAACTATAGCAAGATTGATCAGATTATTTTCTAATTTGTTGTGAATATTACATATATCGATCCATTCCCCGTTTATGTGTGTCTTTTCTCACCTTCAGCAAGTTCAGCGTATAACTTATTGCATATACTGCAATATTCGATTCGTCAATAGTTTCCGTGATCTATCTATTCAAAGAGTGATATCGGATTCAAATTTGCTATAAATGCTTATCGTATGATTTTCTCTTTATGTTCGACTTTCGTCTGTTTCAGTCCATAGTTGCAATTTTGATTGGTCAGCGGATTCCATGCTTTATCTTTTGAAAGATTAATCGGATTTTTTAATATTTGCTTTGCTCACACCAATACGCCGTTTTCGAGCTTTATCAAATTCAGCCGAGGGCGTATTTAGGCCTACATATCATCATCTGGTTGGTGGATTGTTTCCGTGATCTTAATTTTAATAGAATTACTGATCATATTCAAATTGGTTTTGAATGATCAGTAGGGCCTATATCAAATTTGACTTTTTATATACTACCATTAAAGAGGCTATATCCCAGAATTTCGATATGGAGCTTTATCATAAACTGATTCACGCTAAAGCTGTAAAAAAAACCCGTAAAAAAACGCGGTATTTCGATGAGTTTTTTTTTATATGCACAAACGACTTTTCGCGGAAGCCTTCCTCTTGAATATTACCCCCAATAAGAAGAGCCACTGATCTGCATAAGGTCACAGTAGACAGACAACGTGCCATGGCCTGTCCATATATGGTTGAGTTCTCACGGTCTTCCCTTTGTTGTATACACGGAGTTATCCGAGTTTTTGAAACTGCCTCCGTAAGGCAGGGATCATTTATTTTCGTGCATACATTAGACATCGTAATGCGGGTCGCATTAGAACATTGTACAAACTTTGTTATTATTTAAATACGGTACATCGAACATTCACGGCGTGGACATTTTCTAAGAAGTTATACTTCGGGCCATACTAGAAAATCCGGTTTAAATTCGTTTCAGTCGATGTTTGGCCTAAATTCGGAGGTATAACCTCTTTAAAACATGACCATACTGTAATCCGATTGCACGGCCAAAGTATCTTACACGTTAGACAATTAAACTTGTCTTCTTTAGCTTGCATGGGTAGCCTTGTAGACAAGCACAACGCTCTATCAAATCAACCGTAGTAAACTCGCACATTCTGAGGCGTTAATGTTGCGCCATCGCTAGAATCTTTTTGATGGCTTCATTCACTTTCTTGGAAGCTATAAACCACAAACCCGACTAGTTTGCGGGTTCAAATCCATAACCGATTTTTTAAAACGACTTTCTTCGTCGTGACCAATTCCCAGCTGTTGTGTTGAATGATGTGAACGCGCCACAGCAGACGAGTTTTTGACCTCATTCAACAAGGCGCCTGGGAATATAAGTCGTTTTAAAAAATCGGTTATGCATTTGAACCCGTAAACTAGTCGGGTTTGTGGTTTATAGCTTCCAAGGAAGTGAATGAAGCCATCAAAAAAATCTAGCGATGGCGCAACATTAGCGCCTCCGAATGTGCGAGTTTACTACAGTTGATTTGATAGAACGTTATGCTTGTCTTTAAGGCTGTCCATGCAGGCTAAAGTAGACAAGTTTAATTGTCTAGGCCAACCTGCACGACTATAGGAGATTAACAAGTCCCTTTTTACAGTAAATTCAGATGTAAAATTACAAACAGTTATTACAGATAACCGTATCACAAATAATACTAATGTTGCTGGAGAGGTAAATTTATTGAGAATAACTGCTTTATTTATAGTAAGGTGGTGAAAAATGAATAAGTGAAATAATTCCATTTCGAAATTGAAATATTATGTCAATATTAACTTGATTAAAGAATGCTAACTTCAATTGTGTGAGTCTCTATTATTAATACCCGATCGATGCTTTCTATTTTGTGACTAGAAGTCTACTTTTTCTACGGATCATTAATAGCAATGGCTCCAAAGGTTTTACGAGCAGGGTGGATTCAAAGAGAAAGTAAGTAAACTTATTGGTTTTAGATATTCATCTTATCGGAACTTTTTATATTATAAAAGTTATATATTCGCATAGGCAATTCGCCGATTTCATCTAGTTAATCAGTTGAATCATATTAATGATTTGTCAAATGTAAAATATACCTCATCACTTGACTCATTGATTGCTTGGGTTTTAACGCATCTGAGGCAGCCTGTTTCACCTGTATGACGGAGCGCCAGTCCAATGTGTGAAAGAAACCTCCATTGACAATACCAGAAACTGCTAAGACATGTCGACAGGATAGCGCAAAGGCAAGACGAAAAATAAAACATCACAACAAATAGGTTTCGACTGGTGCCCCTTAGCTCTAAGACCACCGTTATCAAGAAGCTCCTGTCAACCACCAGCCCAACGTGAAGAGGAAAGCACTCTCGCAGGCCCGTAGCGCAAAGTACTAGATCGATGGGGAACGCATTCTAGCCATATTTTGAGGTCAAATTGTAACTAATTAAAACAAAAAAAGCTTGGTTGAAAGCTTTCACTTACTGTTTTGTTTTGCCTTTTTTATCCTTAAAAAAATAAAATATTGTTCACTTAAATGTATGGAAGTAAAAAGTGTGTCAAATAAAAGCTTGAAACCAAGTCTGCATTGCTTACTGAGTTAAAGATAGACAGGTGTGAATAATAAAATAGTCAGTTGTACCCTTTCACATAGGCAGGGTATAAATTGAAAGAAAAAAAATTATATAAAATAAGGCACAAAATAAGCGGTATCGCATGGCAATTTGTGACGGATATTGTTGTTTGTAATAAAATGAAGTACAATTAACAAAACGAAAGCCTTGTTACCTAATAAGGTGGCATTTTTTTTTTACTGGGTGAGTAGGCGGCTCAAGATCGTCAGTAGGCGTGTTTTTTAGCCGGCGACCGGCTACTAACGAGAACCTTGTTAAGAGACTAGCGAATATTGAGCACCGAATGCCGCAAAGCCATACAGATAATAAAGTTGTACTTTATTTCTTAACTAATAAGCCTGTAGTAAGACTAAAGATTGGCACCCGACCCCGAGATTTTAGCATACAGAAAAAATGTGAAGTATAACTCTCTTGTGTGGAATCAAATACAACTTTCATTACAAATTATAATGCATCATACAATTTGAAAAAATTGAATCTAAAATTTTTTATAAAAAACTTATATTTTTATTTTAATTGAGGAATGAAAACTCTGAAAAAATGAAATAACATGACATACCTTTACCATGTTTATAACCTAATGCTCTAGGTATATTTTCTCTCACAAAAGCATGGACTTTCATTATCAACCTTGTCTGTGAAAGAGAAAGCAATATACATGTAGCCAAATCACAGAAACATGTATTTGTATGAATAAATGTAGAAAAAGAACAAGGCATTCAGTGAAGACGGCTAGCTTTCTGGCTTGGGCGTTTAGCTGGATTTGTTCGTTTGTTTGTTTGTTTGAAAGGGGTTATACACCCTTACTGTTATTTCTCCCAATATGGCAGCATGATATGCCAGCCCAATGGATGGAGCAAGCCACTGTTGACATCACTAAAAAAAAAGAACTTGAAAGACAAAGACTAGCTATAATGGGCTACATTGTCAAATAACGCATACCCACCGCTTTAAAATGTAGCCCTATGACATGACTGATCAAAAAAATAAGCCTGACTTGAACCAATGTTGGGGCCTCTTTCCCTTTGTCTTAGATTTGTTTGTGTGTTTGATTGGTGTTTAACGTCGTACTCAGGGGTATTCCACCTATATGACGACGGATTCTCCACTTCCTAGACAATTCTACTTGATATGGTGGAAAACCGGGAAGGAAACCACGGAAAAACCACCCCCGCTATAGCCGAAGTCAACTATGTGACTCCCTCTGTTAGAGTTAGGACCCTTTGCAGTCTTGCCATATGTTTTACTACATTTTTTTCCCTGGTAAACGTAACTCCTAAAATTCAAGTTGGATTTCAATAATATTTTGCACATATCATCGGTATGAATTGAGAATGTGCGTGAAGATTTTTCCGAGTCGCCACTGTATATTTAACAGAGTTAGGGCCCTTTGCGGTCTTGCCATATGTTTTACTATATTTTTCTTTTACAAACGCAACTCCTTCTAAAGTTCAAGTTGGATTTTTAGTATGTAATTTGATTGATATAAACAAAGTTAATATGCAACTATGAGTTTAAATTATAAACTTATGATGGGATGTTTTTCAGTGGGAATGCTTGTACTCCATGGGGCTACGCCGTTCACCGAAAAAGTCTGAATGGCTCTTGTTTAATTTAAGTATAACTAACTGTGATACGACGTAAAATCATTAAAATATAAATTGGTTTATAAAAGTTTATTTTTAGGTGACAGCTACACGGTTATGTGGCCTGGATAATAAATAAAACATATTTATGTAAGCCTATATATTTTTTTGTTTATTTTACTTTTGTATGTGTATGAGACATACTCAATCGAGAAATAAATGCAAAATAAGTAAATAAATCTTTTTTTAAATTTTTAAATTATCACACCCTTATAGGCTGTAATAATAAACACTTTTACAGTCTATAAGGGGGCGATAATTAAAAAAATTTAAAAAAAGATTTATTTACTTATTTTGCATTTAATTCTCGATTGAGTATGTCTCATACACATACAAAAGTAAAATAAACAAAATAATATACAGGCCTATATAAATATGTTGTATTTATTATCCAGGCCACGTGACCGTGTAGCTGTCACACAAAAATAAAATTTTATAAACTAATTTATATTTCAATGATTTTAATTGTTTTCACAGTTAGTTCCTAAACTAAAACAATACCGTTAAAATAAAGAAATGTTCAAACAACTATTAGCTCACACAAGAAAACCAGCGATAATTCAAATTTAACGCAGAGCAAGTATTTATGAATCTTTCATGTCAATTATATTGACTGCAGCTTTTACAAAATTTCTGCTTAACCAAGAGAAAAGAATGCTATTCAGGAAAACATTTTAAATTCTGCTTCTTCAGAAAATTAAGTAAAAATCATGTGATTCTGAAATTATGTAACAAATTTTGGGGGGAATTGAAGAAGTAAGGACATACTGTTTAAAGAAAAAACTGGAAAAGAATATATACTATCCTTTAATATAAATATATTTCAAAGTTCTTTTTACTAAGTGTAATAAAACACATACAACTTCAGACATGTCTGAATATATAATCTGTATGACAACCAGATTTATCTTTTTAGTGATGAGATTGATAATATTAAAAAGTTTTGTTTTTTTTCCATCTAAAGTATCAGAAATAAAATTCTTTTAAACTTGAATTATTAAATACAGAACATTTATGAAAGACAGCACATTTAAACAGTTTAATTCTTCCCCTATAAGGCCACACCAATTTTATTTTATGGTTCACGGGCAGAATTTCTTTTTCAAGACGGAGGGTAGAATTAAAATAAAACTGGGGAGATTAAGATAGATTTTTTTTTTTCAGTAAAAAGTTTTCAAAAGATAATGATATAATTTGATTACAGTAACATATCACAATTTAACTTTAATTTAACAGTTTTAGAGCCGTTGATATCTTTAATGATAGGAAATAGCAATTTTCATTGCCCTATTGATGGCCATTTGTTGAGCAAATGATTTTTCGTGGTAAAATTTTGGTAAAAATCGAATGTGTGGATCATAAAAAATAGATTTTGTTGTGTTAGTGTGCCAGAACAGAAACCAAAAATTGGTATTCCCAGGATCGGGACTTGTAACTGAAAATAAAAGGGACATGATCATATTTTATTTTTATTTCTGTTTTTTATTTAAGGTCAGAGGGCCTGTGAAACACAAAATAAAATTGGTGTCACCTAACATATATACAGTATTTTGTTACTTTGTGACTACATTCTCATGATAAATGTACAGATTTAGCCATATCAATGCCCGGCTGATTCCGTTCCAAGTATAAACAATATTATTATACTAGTATCCATGCTTTTTTTAATGGGTGAATATAATACCAAAGTAAGAAAAATACTGTTGTCAATTGCTTTCTAAGTGACAAATAATTTATAGCATCAACTATAGAAAATTGAAAGTTTGTGAAACACAAGTTTGGTCACATCATTTAAAGACAATGAATATACATTTTTTTTACAAATGTGACAATATATGATATCCAATTTTGTTACATACATGTATAAACATTTACAGGCTGCGTATGAACTATGAGGAAAAGGAGGGAGCATTAGTGACCACAGACAGCATTTATGTAAATTACTGCAAAGGCTTAGCAGAGAGACAAAAAAAAACCATGACAAAAGTCACACTTATTAAGTTTGTAAACGTTATATTTAAATCAGTGTCATGCTCATATCGTCACGTTCAGAGGAATAGAGTGAGAGTTTTCAAAAACCTGTGTCTAAAGGCCCATGAAACAATATCTGAAAATACATTTGAAACCATTGATAAGGAACTATTGAACCATGGATTTTGTATTTTACAAAAGTTGGCAGATGCTGTAACCTTTGTTTTACCAACGGGGGATATATGTGACAGCAATCCCATTATTCTACAGACAGAACTTTCATCTGATGGATCAATAGATCTAAATGTCCAAGGGAAACATGTTGAGAATTGCCGTGTTGGACTACCATCGACAATAAATTTTCAAATCAAAAACAACTTTTCATCATTTCTACTAACTCTTAAATCTTTGAGCATTTGTCGTGGCTATCCAGTTAACTATCAGAACAAAGAAAACCATAGAACATTAAATCATCAAATATGGACAGTTTGTAATGAAACTGACACCCAATACTGTGGTATAAGAAGTCCCCATTGCCAGTTATTGCAAAGTAATAAATCTTCCTTTTGCAAAGCTTGCAAAAATTGTTTCTATAATGTTCCTAAAGAGGAACCCACCTCTGAAGTAGAACTTTCATCAGAAGATTCCCAAGACCTGCATGAAATTCTTAAGTCTCTGCAGTCGTCTCTGCAGCAAACCCTCCCAGAATATGAAAACTTAACACTAATGTTGCAAAATCAGCTGCAGAATGGTACAGAGTCAATCCCCCAAAGAAGAAGATGGGACAAAAGGTATACGTATTGTTTAACATATATGACAAGCTTACATGTATTTATAAGACGGTATACTGCATAAGTTAGGTAAAAAATAGACTATAACCAATCAAACCATATTTTCTTCTCGAGTTTGATATTTTCTGAAAGTTTATACTTTGGGCCATACTAGAAAAATATTAAATACCTAGTTTAATTAATTTCAGTCGATATTTGTCTTAATTTTGTGGTATGGCCTCTGTTCAATATTAAAAAATATAATGGATTGATTGATTGGGGTTTAACGCCGTACTCATGGGTATTTCACCTATTTGACGACGTGCCAGGCTCATGAGGTGCAGGCAACATTAAAAATGAGGCAGAGAAAGGGAAAAAAAACATAAAAAAACGATGCCACAAAAAAAATCAATTTCCTTATGCCCTTATGGATGGACAACCCCTTCGAGGTCAAAATTTGTCATTTATTTTTTTATTTGTTTAAGAACATTCTCTTTTTTGTCCTGCATTTACTGAAAACATTATATACAAATTCTAGTTAGAAGTCGTTGAATTTTAAGTTTGATAATTGTGATTCAGTTCATTGCAAGTGTACAGTTGGACAGGTTTGCCTGATTTATAACACTTCATTTTTTGTCGAAATGGAATTGTTCTACTCCGCTTTCTCAGAAAAAAAAATGAAGTGCTAGAAATGGGTCAAAACCCATCCAGGTGTACACTTGCATAGAACTGAATTTATATTAAGGTTTTCACTAAATACATGACAAAAAGGAGAATGTTCTTATTACAAATAAAAAAATTAATAACAAAATTTGACCTCGAAGGGGCTGTCCATCCTTAACTCTGAGAGCACCGGGGCATCAGGAAGCTCCTGCCCAACCAAACGCTAAAAAAAAATATAGGTGTTTAAAAACAAGACAAAGGAATCAGAGATTTCGTAAAGCCACTAACAGCTTAACAAGATGGAAGCACACAATTTATCACAAATGATATTTCTTTACCTAAAATAAAATTGGCAATGTTTCTCGTTGTTGTAATTTGTCGCTAAGCATTGTAAATGACCAAAGATATATATTGTCTTACCCAGCTATCATACACTGCAACAACACATACCATAACTACCTGCTGTAAGAGTTATCTATTTTGTGGTGAACCTCTAAAATACAAACTTAAATCAAAACTTTCAGTTTATAAGAAATACATAAACATTAAGATTTTCCTACAAATAGTTTTAGCCCATTTAGCAGGGCCTTATAACAATATTCCCCTATACCCAAACACCCTAGAACATACACTTGGCAGTATTCAAAAAGAAATGTGTTGCAAGCAACTGTTGAGTAAGTGGTAAAAGATCCATTTCAATCCCCAGACCAAAATGTGATAAACCATGAAGACATTTAAGGGAATCATACAAAAATCATAAAATGTCAATCTTTACATGTATATCATTTGCTACACGCTATATACTCATACTCAGATATTAATCATAACAATCAATAAATTATTCTTTTAAGCAATAACATAGGAGATTATAGAAAAAAAGAAAATGTTGTGATGTACATTGTGTAGGCCCTATGCTAAATAATAGTACTTGTTGTAGCCATAATACTTGGCATGGATACACCCTTCATTCGGTTCTTTTATTCACTCACAGGGTCATCAGTATTTGTTTAAGTATATGGGCAAGGAGCCCAAAAGCATATGCTGATATGAGAAAAAGTGGATTTCTTCTCCTACCCTCTGGGCGCTTATTGGCATATTACAAGAACTCCTTCCATCAAAAACCTGGTATTAACCCGTTACAAATTGAGTGGATGTTTCTTGAGGCTCAACGGATCAACATACCAAAGCTAGGCTACCATGGGATTCTGGCAATGGATGAAATGTCAATCCAGGTCAGCGTTTTTTGAAATACCTGAAACAAAAAATAAAATGTTATATGGCCATTACTATTTGAATTAATAGACACTAAACAGGAATGGTGTGTGTGCGTGTGTATGTGTTGGGGGTTGGGGGTTTGCGCGTGTGTGTGTGTGTGGGTGGGGGGGGGGGGCTTCAAACTGCTTTGCAATAAACGGTGCGCAGTGAGCAGAGGTGTCTTTGAATTGTAATTTACTTCAATTTGTGCAGAATTTAAAATGCAATTAAAATAATATAAATATCTTGGTTTTGACCTTGAAAGGAAGATCTTCAAATAGACTACAGAGCAGGAGAAACAAAATTGGTAGGTTTTGTTGACATGGGTAGAGAGTGTGCAGACCTTGATGTACTAAAATCTAGTAAGTATATTATTGTATGCTTCTTGACAATTTAACAAATAATGTAGAAAGAAATGCATGTACATGTACTCAATATAAAAATGACTACTGAAATTACTACAACTTCATGAACAGTGAGCAATTATATACCTTGTGTGTGTGTCATGGGGACTATCTGACTTATTTACTGATACATACTTAGTAGATTAATAATGATGCAGAACTCTGCATCTACTAGGGAGGATCATGTTATCAACATGGTGGGATTGGTCAGTTGCTAAAAAGGGAGATAAATCTGTTTCTCATATAATAATAACTAAGCATGCCATCTATGTGTCTTTCTAACAATAGATTTTAGCTGAATATTCAGATGAAGCTATTGTCAGTCAACATGGTCAATGATATAGGTGACCAGACACAGCCTTGAGTAGCAGACTTATCTCCCTTTTAAATCAGTGACCTGGCCACATTACCATTTACATAAACAAATAATACTGCACATTTAAAATTGAGCCATTTAAATTGGGTAGACTGGGCATATAACAAAACATAAATTATCCATATGGTGTTCACATTACATTTACAATGTTAACATTTAATATTTTTTCATAATGGCGTCTTTTGGTGTAATTCATTACTATACTACTAGTACATGTGCTGTTATTTTTTTCTCAGATGGAAAAGTGAAACTAGCAAACGAGGTCCTTCAGGTCAATTTTTTAGGAGATACTGGTTTCAGGTTTCCAGTTGCACATTTTCCTTGTGCTGGTGGAACTGCTCCAGAGTATTTTGTTAACATGTGGAAGATTGTTTCCACACTTGAACAGTATGAGTTTCATGTAAGTATCATTGTATTATTTTCTTCCATGCACTACACTTCATGTTTTAGGTGGAGGTGAAACGTACACGGAAAAATTGCAAAGGAACATAATTACAAACATACATGTATGCTCAGTTGGTAGAGTGTTGGCCCTGTAAGCCAAAGGTCTTGGGTTCGATCCCCAGTGGAGGCATGTCACATTTTCTTTCTTTGCATTTATAAAAATATAAACAAAAGTCCTTGTTGTAGAACAGTGTAAACTGCTGATTTTAATTAAAAAACTTTTTTTGTTTGACTGATTAGGTTTCTGCGTTTTTAATGGATGGTAGCTCAAATAATCGGTCTTTCATCAAGATGTTGTTCCCTGACCAAGATGCCTTCACACAAAGGTACTCAGTCACAAATCCCTTCAACCAACGCCCTGATTCTGTTGTTGCAATGATGGACCCATCAGTAAGTTTATACAAAGGAATTCTTTTTATGATTTGTAATGAATTGTAAGCTTTGAAAATTGCATTAATATGTCAAAGGACAAACCACCCTGGTAACGATTTGTTGACTTACAGTAAAATCAACAACCAAAGACATGGTTTAAACATTTGTGCTTATCCCCAAATTGTTAGGGTAAAACAATTGACAAGTCTGAGTCAGTTCTTTCATTAATGAGAGAACTATATTCTACAAATAAATACTGTAGTATCATCCATTGAACAACAGCAGTGTCATTTAGAAGATTAAGTCATTTTGAACGCAATTTTCCCTAGCTTGATCTCTGCTCATTATAAATAAAAAACGAAAGCACTGAATTATTGAGTTCAAAATGAGATTATTTTTCATCAGAGTTACAGTGCTCTTGTACTATGTTAAGCTTATCAAATCAAGTATTATCACAATTATATATTTAAATTTTTAGTTACATATTCCATCATTTTTTATGAACATTTGGATTTTAGCATCAACTGAAGAAAATGAGGAACAGTGTACTGTCCAGTAAAGGGGATGGTAGTGGGACTAGAATGCTATGTCTACTTAATAGTGATAACCAGGAAAGGTACATTTTATGGGACTATTGGGAGGAAGCATTTAAATGGGACATGGATAACAACATAAGAATTCACCGGAAACTGGTTTTTGAGGCCATCTATCCAAACAAGTCAGAGAAGATGCGTAATCAGCTTGCTAATGCAGCACTTGATGAGGATATGCTGTTTTTAATGCAGGTATATTTTATTTCTATTTATTGTGTATAATCACAATGACTGTTTATGCTTTTAAGACACTATTAAACTAGTATTATAAAATTGATTCATTGTGTGTTTGTTTGACTGGTGTTAAAAATTCTCTCAAGGTTGTTTTTCATCTTCACCGTTTAGCCAGCTCAATAGCTGAAGTCAACTTAGGAGGGTAAGCAGTCAGAAGCTTATCAGTGACCACTGTGCGGGCTGCAAAAATAGGTTGAACATAAAAACATAAGTCTGTTAATGGTATAGTATATTGAATTATATTGGTGTATTTGTGTACCGTACAATGTATGTTTGCATATTTCCAACCTATTTTCTGCACATCTGTTTGTTTCTTTCTCGTTTTATTACAGAGGTATCAGCATTTTCTTGGGGAACATGGAACCTACCTTGATGCTTCAATTGAATTTTTGAAGAATACCAGTATCCTTGTTGAAAATTTTGTAGACCAGAGACCCATCAAATCCCTTGCTGACATAAGACTGCAAAAGAACAGAGACTGTTTACAATGGTTCATTGAGTGGGAAGAAAGAGTACAGACATGTAAAAACTTCAAAGCAGCTGAAAAAAACAAATGTCTGATGAGTAGAGAATGTCGAGAGGATCTTAGGTCAACTATTGTTGGATTTGAACAATTCTGTACATCAAAGCTTCGCAAATATCCAGACTCCTATGTTATACCAAACCTTGTCAATACAGATATTGTTGAAAATCTGTTCTGTCAGCAAAGGGCTGTGAATGGGTCAAACAATAATCCCAATTATCTCCAATATTCTGCATCCATGAATACTATTATTCTAGGACAAAGCTTAAAATCTAAAAAGTCAAATGCAGCAAACAATGAAACTGCTACCCCTTTTGTGTTCCACACCAGTCAGTCCTTAAAACACACTTACAAAACCAAAAACATCAGAGTGTAGTAAATATTTAGTAGTTATATCAGTTACAGCTTTATAGATTTTAGTGATACACTGTGCATGCATCCTGTAAAGTTGCAAAATGAAATTGATATAACTGTTTATGCGCTAGAGGTTGGACACTTTTTCTAGAGAGCAGAAAAGTATTTGTCTCCTGCTATCTCTGAGCTTTTGGGCCTAGTGCTTAGGCTCTCTTTGGAAATGGTTCCCTTACTCCTGATACATGTAGTCAAATGGTGTACATGGAATGTTATGTGCATGTAACAGTTGTGTATTATTTGATAAAAGGACACTATAATTAATAAAAGTAATATAATAAATATACATTAGTTACTCAAACTCTGGAAAAACTTTGGAAGATTTTGTCTACAGTGTCGCTAAACAAATATATATTATATCATTTCCCTGAAGATGATTATAAAATAAAAGTTTGAATCAATGAGTATCTTTCAATATTTTAAAAATTATATTGTTTATCATTTACAATGACAATCTGCAGCAATATTAGAGTCTAATGAGGAGCAAAAAATTTAAAAAAAAACATTGAGCTGTTTGGTTGTAGGATCATTAAAGTTAGTACTGTTTACTGGATTTTTTGGAATTTGGGTAGGCCTACATATTATGATCATTTTTGTATTGCAAGATCTAGAAGCCTATTCTTTCATAAAATTAAACAATGATCATATTTGCCTGGGTTACATTAGAGATTTCCGTCCACATGCAAAGGGAAGGTAACTTAAGCTTTGCAGTGGCCTTGTTTATCTATTTTCAGATATCCCAAAATTGATAAAAATACAAATGTACTAACCTTATTTTCCACAATGGGGACATATCCAAATCTCATTGTCTCTCACATCTAACCATGACAAGCCTTGTGGAATCGGCACACATGACTGGTTTACCCATCCTTGGCACAGGTCACAACATATCCAATCTTCCTCTGAAGGTATATCATTGGATGCTGCTCCACAGATCTCACAAAGCCAATCAGACTCAGTCTTTTTCTTGCGTTTTCTTTTGCCTCTCTTTTCTGTTCTACATTCAGCTGTCACATCATCTTTTGTTTTTTTTCTGGTTGTGATGGTAACAGGAGGAATCCATTCTGTTTCCCCCTCTGCTGAAGACGTTGTAGCCACAGTTTTACTTCTTGCTCTTACATCTCTTGCTTTCGTTTTTTGTTTCCGTTTTCCTTTCCCTTTCCCGCTGTTAGTAACCTCTTCTCTGTGTTCCATACTACCAAGTTCTTCTGTCAAGGCAGCACTGGTCCTTGTCATTTTCACTAATGCTGATGGATTTGGCATGACATCACTTTGTTCAATGGCATGCAAAACTGCCTGAATAAGTTCATCTTTCTTGGAATTTTTTTTGACAGTCAAATCATAAGCCATGCAAAGAGATTTTAATTCATCTTTTTTGAATTTGTCAAATTTCTTGCCAAGCAGAGCAGCTCCCTTTAATTTCCTATGGCTGTTGATCTTGCCTGTGGAAATATCTTTCATGATATCATCAAATGACAGAATGGTGTCTGCTGTAGGTTGTTCAAGCTGAACAGCTGCTCTATGAGAAAGGGTCTTTTTCCTTCGAAATTTGTCCAACAACTGTTTTCGAAAGCTATTGTTTGTAACTCTTAAATACTTTTCAATAACATCATGAAAAGAATCAACACAAGCACCTGCACTGTACGCCAACCATTCCAAAGTAACTGAAACGTCTTTGTCGATACTTCCCCTTGATGACAAATCTACCTGGTCACTAAAATGTATGGCTTCTCGCCAGGCTTTGAAAAGCAGCTTACTATTTGAGAGCTCTTTTTTGGTATGCTCTAAAACATACTGGCCATGTGTCTGAGCAATCTCAATTGTGTTTAACTTTCTCCTCTCTTCTTCCATGCTCAGAAAAAAATCCAAACATATTTCTGACACGTGTGTCAATCCTGATCTTTGACCCTCTTTTCGCTGTATTGCCTCTAAACTTTCCCTCCTGTTTGACTGATGCAGCAATACAGAGTAATTTTCCTCTAAAGATTGGATAATATCTTTTCTCTTATCCGCCTCCATTGATATACCTCTGTGTTTAGAGCCACTTTCTCTGGAATATCTTGCTCTCAGTTTAGCGACAACAAATCCAGCAATGTATCGTATTTGGCCAACTGCTTCGCTTCTGATTGGCACCTGGTTATGTGTCCTGCAAGTGTCCATTCCAACACGAACAGTGCTTGCCTCGTTTATCACAGCCTCTCTTATACTGCTACTTAGCTCCCCTGCAACATGGTACTCAACATTACTTGCACTTTTGCCATAAAGACTAGAGCACAATTGTCTGTAGTCTGTGGATGTGCAGTACTGATACCACTTACTGTAGAATGTAGTTATATTTGCAGTGGTCTGTTTTTGTGTTTTCCAGTCAGGCAAAACTGACAAAAATATCAGAACACATTTGCCCCAGATAGTTTGACAAAACATCTCCAAAATCTCCAACTGATCTTCATTACTAAACTTGCTGCACACTTCTGTCATTTTCTTTTGATATTCTGTCAATTCACCAGTGACAATTGTCAGTAAGTGTTTTTTGGCATTAAAGTTGTACCTGAGGTCGGGGTCAGCAATTGCTCTCAATTCTTCAGTTTGTTTGGTAAATAGATCATCAGCCTCTTTACACACTTTATCCATAAACAAAATCTCATCTTCTAAGAATTCGTCTTCAGAACTAGTCTCAGAACTGATCTCCGAAACAACTGGGGGAAGAATAACAGGTGTTCCCTGGTGTTTGATGGACACAGTTTTATTGCGACAACATGTCATGTCAACTTCTATATTTGTCGACTTCCAACTGTGAAAATCCAGCACATGAGGGGGCTGCTTCGGGCACTTATAGCTGGAAAAGTTCTTAATTATAAGTCCAGATGTTTCCCTGGCACGAGAAATGGCTACAGATGCCTGGCCAGGCATAAAAACACATTTCATGTCAATGATAACTGACTTTAGAGTCATTCCTTGACTTTTATGGATTGTAAGAGAAAAGGCTAGTTTCAGCGGCAGCTGCTGTCTTTTTTCTAACACTCTCTTGGTTTTTCTGTTGTACCTTTTAATAAAAAAAGTAAGAAAACTATTAAGCGTATATGTGACAATGTCTACATATCGATCATAATCAATTCTAGTGCAGAAGTTATGTAATCACTAGTTAATATTACTATAAAAATATTACCATTCTTCAGTTGAGAAAACTTACTGTGCAGTTGCTATTAAGTTAATGATTGATTGATTGATGCGGGGGGGTTTATGCCGTGCTCAGGGGTATTTCACCTATATGACAACGTGCCAGCAGAATGGGTGGAGAAACCATTCAAGTCCCTGGTAACACAAAAGATGAGACAAATAGGAAACAAAAAGGAGCAAAAAATGACACCACAAAAAATCTACTTTCTGGTGCCTCTTAACTCATTGAGCACCAGGGCATCAGGGAGCTTCCATACACCTGTTAAGTTAATGTGTTCATGATCAAATGAAACATTTTACAACCATATTTTTCTGTAAATGTAAAGTAAGGGCAAAAGTCATAAATTGATGTCATTTAACAAAGGAAGGTCAGTCTGTTGTCATAATGTTGTAACTCTAAAACTCAATATTGTCCTGTCTTGTCTTTGTTGGTTGTCGGTGAAGTGGACTTGCTGGCATGCTGTCATATGAAGGAAATAACATTGAGTTGGGTATACAACTTCTATTAAAGGAATTCCCAAATGGTCTATACCAACAAATTGTCTTAACGTACACCAATAACTGCTGTGCGATTTGCAAAATGTTTCATGAACAAATTTGCATTAGTTATGGATATATTAGGCTTTTAAAATCAAGTGACGTAACAAGGGGATTTTAATCCCTATACTAATAGCATGACGTCAGTGACGTCACCAGGGGAAAGTTGGATAGTTGAATGTTAAATAAGACACTTTACAAGAATTTGAAAAATATGGGACTTTTTTTAAAAAGTAGCTTATCATGTTACATTTATAAATTAAGCCCTTTTAGCCAAACTTAAAACCCACTTGGGAGAACCTTTAAACAAGTAAATAATTATATACAGCTTAATGCCATCAAAGGGTGTTCTATGAATCCCTTGTTGTGTTTTACCTTGTAAAAATAGCAGAAACTATCCAAACTGTTTTGTTTACTTGTGGAAAATGGACTTCAACTCTGTTTTCTTCACACTGGGTTACCTTCCCAATTAAACCATTTACTAATATCTCAGACAAGTTCTGTGTCAAAATAACTGGAGCCCCAATCTTCATTGTCAGCACCTTTCAAAAAAAATAACCCAAAGGATTAATGTATAATCAAATCAGACGTATGTCACATACATTCATATGGTAAAGCAACATTTCCCTCAGACAATGTCAAAAATGATAAGTATACATGTAAGCAATAAAATATTCTATATACTATAACAGTATACTGAATCAGTCATATAACAACAAGAAGGAAAGCTCCTCAGAGACCTGCGGCGGGTGAGGGGGACCTCTTTGACAACAGCAGTGTTCCTTCATTTACCTCCAAAGGTTGGCTACCATTGTATGACCAACTGAGAGAGCCGGGTAAGGACGCAACCCACTGCAAACAGGTTGCCTCTTTTAAGAAAAGGAGTTGTCTCCCTTCGTCACATTCGACCTAGATGTATTTGCCTATCATTAACATTGTTCCGCTAGCAACCGCGGTGGCACTCTGCGCAACAAGTAAGCCGTGTGCGGTTATTGCCATTTAAAAGGATTGATTGATTGGTCGGGGTTTAACGCCGTGTTCAGGGGTATTTCACCTATATGCCGGCGTGCAAGCAGCACCATGGGTGAAGGAAACCCCTGTTTATGTCACTGTTAACAAGAAAGGAGACGGAAAAAATGGCAAAAAAACAACACCACAATTAATCCATGATGCCCCTTAACTCAGAGGGCACCAGTTAGCTCTCGCCTAGCCAACCGCCCATTTCAAAGGAAACGACATCAACCAATCGTTTGTTTCCACTAATGCAAAGCCGTAATTTAAATGAAATGACCTTGTGTTTGGCGTTAAACACAAATGAAACAAATAATGTAAAAGTTCTCTCGATATTATTGGCAGTTTAATTCAGGGAGTAATTTCTCAGTTGGTGTTTTTGAAAAACTGCAATTTCTTATAGGCTTTTGATTGAAATGTATCTCTTTGTTCAAGTTTAACAAACTGAAATGACGCTGAATGGGGCGTATAACACCAACCAATCAATCAAGTTTAACATCATCACGATTAACACGATCGACCCATAATGCAAAATCAATTTAAACCGTAAAAGCTACATTTTTTAAATAAAGAATTATTTATAATAATAAAGAATAAAATTATCCAGGTGATCTTTAAAATACGGTCAGAGTTGAGATTTTGCGAATTTTCATTTTTTTTTAGGTAAAAACGGTTGTTTTAGTTTGGGCGATACGAGTACTCTCCCTTTGGCCGTTCAGCTGTGTGTGGCATTATGGAACTATTAAGTACCATCTAGTTGTTCAACGCTGGCTAGAACTTTGGGACAAATAGGCAAAATATCAAGCTAGCTGTTAGACTGCCGACCGTAATCATGCTGGAGCAACACTATAGGCCTAAACCTATGCGCATGTTAAGCTTATAACAGTCCGAATATCCCCAAAGTGCAATAGCACTCAATGAACTCATTCCGCTATATGATATTGTAAGATAAGTGAAAGACAATTTAACTTCTTTACATTAAAACACACGAGACGAATATTAATCGCACATACCCGCGTAATTGCGAATTTCGCTCCTCAGGGCTGCGTATGCGATTCTTAGCTGCGTATAGCTTCGCAGCGAAATTCGCCGCTATCAAACATGTTAGATATTTCCGCAGGTAGGTGCGATTTTCTTGCCTGGTCTCCTACCCGAATACTAACTACCCAATAGTTTTCGTGTTAAAAATGGCATCAAAAATACGCAACGTGTGTCACCCGCCGAAGCGAAAATCTGATCTCCCTGCAAAATTCTATGCGAAATTCCTTGGAAGCTGTAAACCACGAAAGCAGCTATGTCACGGGTTCAAATCCATAACCGTTCTTTTTACTTTTTTCTTCGTCGAAACTTATTCCCAGTTGCTGAGTTAAATGATGCGAACGAGCCACAACAGGCGCGCTTTTGTCGCCATTTAACAAGGCGCCTGGGAATTTAAAGTCGTTTTATAAGATCGATAAAAGATTTGAACCGTGTAATAGTAGCGTTTGTGGTTTATATCTTCGATGGAAGAGAATGAACCCGTCGGAAAAAGGCGTACTGTCGACACAAGTAAACGATCCAGATCAGTTTATTGTAAGAGGCAGGTGTGTCCGCCAGTTCGACTGCAAGCACTTCGGTGGGGATTCCTTATGACGTCATAACCTGGGAATACCCTAGCGGAATGATCCAGAAGGTATTTTTTAGAAAAAAATAGCTTTAAATTTTCTCCATTTTATTTTTAAAAACTACTTATGATATGTGTATATAGGATTTAGTTACTTTAATTAGTACTATGTAGCTGTTTAAATATAAATGTTGTGTAGGCCTACTTTTATAAAATATGTGCGATTATGCCATACCCCGTGTTTGTGAATAGGGCCTTGGTGATTGTCCACCATCTTTTCCAAACATTGGCTCCCGGTCGTTTCAAAGGTATCCTGCAGTTTCCGGCAACAAGTCCACCAAATTAATATGTGAGTAAATTTCAAGAAAGTTTATTAATGCATTATGTCTTATTCTATTATATTTCACGTTTTAGTTACTATACTTAAATTAACGTCACGTTTTGTTCTATTCCATGCAATTCCAGAATTTTTAAGGGGTCTAGTTAAATTTATGTCAGTGTGTGTACCACTACCACGCTCATATTTTATAGATAAAGTGTTGATAATATTTACAGTAATATGATTTGAGCTGTAATATAAATAAATCAGCTTCCTAATGAATTGTACGGAAAAAAATATCCATGATATCGTACATACGATTCCACGGTATCTGATCCAGTTAGTTGACCTAATTCTGACGCTCTGGTGTCGAATGTAAATAATACCTCCCTCGGCATCAGGAAAGAATTTTGAAGCTGCAACTGTTGTCGTTCGAAATAAGACAAATATAGCATTCGTACAGCAGGTTACGCACATTATATTGATTTATTTTTTAGCTTGGTAATTTATAACCTCGGGATAATCCAAACTATCTCCCCTTAACAACAGGTAGTTTATATAGCCTGGGCTCAGTCCTATTTTCTAAATGGAAAAAGAAGATGGCGACCAAATTACCCGGAGATCGCTAAACTGGTCTTCAGTCTGGTGTTCTGATCAGTTCTTTTTAAAAATAGTTTAAATATTGAATCGAACACAAAACGTATCTTGTTAAAAAGATATAAATTAATTTTCGATTTATTTGTGGAGTTTGAAAAAAAAATAGTCAGTGCAGGCTTAAAAACTCATGGTATAAATAAACAGTGTGGACTTCCATTTAAATTTATATTATGTATGTCCTGCATTTATACCATGTGTCTTTAAAGTGAATAATGTAGACCTCTATTATTTTCTCAGATTTAGTAGATAACACTTCTTACCATCTGGGAAAAATGTAAAAAAAAAATATATATATATATCTGAAGACAGCATTTCGCCGAAAAATTGAATTCATATTACCGTTTTGGGTGCATTCCGAGGACTCCTGAGTTCATTTCAAAGCTAGGCTATTTTAAGAATCAGACGATGGCTGACGTAATTATGGAATTTACTGACGTCACACCAAAAACAACTGTCGTCTGCAGTACAATATGGCTGAACATACAAGAATTCGTTATGAATTTGAAAGTAGCGACAAAGGTAGCGACGAAGAGGTTGCTTTGGAGAGTTCTGTTGAAGACGCCGATTCGAAGCTAATATGGAGCAGGACTCTCATAATTATAGGCACCCAGTCGTACATGTTTGAGCCCGACTTCATACCAGCTGGCGAGCCGCGGGATGAAACCACCAACGAGTCAGTGGAAAGGGCATACTATTACCGCGTGATTTGCCTACTCCGAGATCTTCGAGAACAATCACTAGGATAATGCGTAGCCATTTTAGC
>JAVFBY010404046.1:0-14903 GCA_034781015.1 Tonicella lineata
GAAAATAGTTCGGTTGTCGTCAATGTATTGAGAGTATTGAGAGTAGTCTCCCTTGTTCTTGGGTTTTTCAAGATGTCACGTATATATCTGAGTGTCGCTATCTAGCGCGCTAGCTAGCTCAGGGGTGACAACTCTGTTGAGTATGGGTATAATAATCATGTAATAATGGGAGAAAACTCTTAATGGCTCGTTTCGATAGTTACTTCCCCTGATACTTTGTTGCAGGATTTTGATTTGGTTGAGAGGGCGTTTTTTTATGTACTTTGAAGTGTTCGATAAATAAACAAACTCTTGGAACAAAAGCCAGTTGTCAGTAAATTTGTGAGAATCCCGACAATTATCAGATTTGATTGTACGTCAATGAAAGGATCAATGTTTCGGCCCATTAAGTGGTGACTTTACTTAGGTTTGATTCTACCTTACTTAAACATATCCATTGTTTCTGGGATATTCAGGGTGTACATGAAACTATAGAGAACAATGTTTCTTCAACATCTAGGGGTACCTGATAAGCCTATTAGGCTGCATTTAATGTTACTTTAACAAATCCAATATTTCCGCTACATATAAGAGTCAATTATCAGGTTGTTGTTGTTTTTGTGGTTATTTTAAGGAAAATAATGTTTCTGCAAACTGTAGGCCCCCTATCGCTTACCACGCTAAGTTTGATTGTACGATATAGTAAAGAGCTCAATGTTATATTTAAGGGTCAAATGCTTCTAGTATATGTAACTATACCTATTCTCTCTTTTTGTTGTACTTTATTAAAATATAATTTGCGTCCGAACAATATTTAAACGTGGTTTTCGCATTTAGGCGTGATTCTACAACAATACCCATCCCTAATACCCCCCCCACCCCACCCCCACCAACCCCAACCCGCGAGCCCCCTTCCCTGTACAACTGCTTGAACACACTTCTTTTTAATACATATATATCTTTATTGGCTCCTCAATATTAACCCCACAGGCTACAAAGTATCAGACCTGTAAAGAAATGGAAACATACAAGTCCATGCAGGCTAATAACAATTTAATGGGAAGCAGGTTAACAATGGCAAGGGTTATTTGAATGTATCGGGTACACTGGCATGCCATTCTAAGTGGGTGGACTAAACTGTTGACATCAGGACATAAGAGATTGGATTCCTGGTGCCCCTTAGCACTGAGGACGGGCATCAGGAAGCTTTTGCCAACTACGGATGTTATAGAAAAGCTGTGGATGAGACATCACTGGCAACTTATTCTAGGTAGGACATATGCCAGAAGTGTTTGAGTTAACTGATTGTAGTTAATTTGCTTGATTGGTGTTTGACGTCTTGTTCAGGGATATTTCATCAATGGATATGCTGGTGTGCCAGCCAAGCGGATACAGAAAACGTCGCTTCACGTCACCGTCGAACTCAGACAAGGCGGACAACGGGGCACTACAACCTAAAGTGACACTACAGTGATTTAAATAACATTCTTTCCCAACAACAAATGTGTCCACATTTATTAACAGGAATCATTGGATTGACTCCCGTTATGACTGCCGTACAAACTAGTGAAGGAAATGACTGGCGATGGCTTGATTTAAATTCGGATTTCAATATACAGCTGCCACGTAGAACTTACAATCCGTGGTGTTTTCCAAGAAATCTCCTGATTAAATCATATTTGTATTATACAAGTATGTGTCATTTCTCGTGTTTTTAAAAGTTTAACAATGTATCTCAATTTACATTATAGAATGTATATCAAACCCAATAACATGTCAGTCGATTTTACATCGATTCCGTGAGTGAACAAAGCGTCCTGCTCGTTTTTTTATCTTCCAAATCGTTGTGCTTTTTCGATCACTGATTCTTTACCGTTTTCGGCTCAGTTATGGTACTAATATGATCATATGGATCACAATATTGTTAGATCGTCTGATTTTGGTATCTCTAGCCATCAGCTGATTAGACTAGGCCTCGGTTCCAGCGATATGTCTCTCTGTTGTTTGCGACTGAGTAAGATATTGCAGACAGATTTGCCTCAATAAAAATGTTTTACTTGTCTGCAATTTCTCCTTGTCAATGTCAATATGAACCGGATCTATTTGATTAAAGGTAGGTCACTCGTACAGTGTAATAATACTATGTTTATGATATGTCTCTTATCTCTCCCATTTGAGGGTATATCCAATGACTTTACAGATTGCTGGGTAAAGTAGGTAGTGATGTGTTTAAAGTCATAGTAACTATACTAGACAATTAACAGTTTGTACCATGGATCGGCGTTAATACATAGCTCAAAAGACCAAGCAACGGATCCCATTGTCGCACAATTGGCTTCGTTAGGCTACAACTCGTTATTGTTCACTGTTTGCCTGATGGTGATCTGTGCTCTTCGTGTTATGGGTGAATTTGTATTTTGCTTGAAAGTCACATAATTCTCTGTTTACTTTTGTTACCCGTTACAAACTGATCTTGTATTCCCAATTGAGCAAATATTGTTTAAATGATTGTATCCCATCACGGCTAATCATTGATGATACTTGGACAATATCAAAGTAACCTGAGAAGTTGTCAATGTATATCATATAGTTATTGGATTTAAAATAAAACATATTTGCTACAGATCTGTGTTATGGGCAATACAGTAGTTGTGTTGACATAAGTAAATAATATTCCTATTACTCACTTATGTTGACATAAGTGGCTGTTTTATCAAACTAGGACAATTTACGCGACAAAAATACATTTACAAGTTGTATTTTTAATCCGTTTGGAGATACTGGGCCGCCATACAGATGAGCTTGCTCTTTATGTCAATTTTGTCATGGCCAAATTTCCTTCGTGGACTAGTAGTCTTCCCCCCCATAGGCAGAACAACGGGGCACTACAACCTAAAGTGACACTAAAGTGATGTAAATAACGTTCTTTCCCAACAACCAATCTGTCCACATTTATTAAAAGAAATCATTGGCTTGTCTCCTATTATGACTAGCGTGCAAACTAGTGTAGATGACTGGCGATGGCTTGATTTAAAGTCGGATTTCAATATACAGCTGCCACGTAGAACTTACAATCCGTGAGTGTTTTCGCAGAAATCTCTTGATTACATCATATTTGTATTATATACGTATGTGTCATTTCTCGACGTTTTAAAAAAGTTTAAGAATGTATCTCAATTTAAAACTACATGTAAATGTCATTTGAGTGTCGGTCTTTAGCTATAACTATAATATGCTTTACCATTTAAACTTAATGTATATCAAACACAATAAAATGTCCGTTAATTTCACATCGATTCCGTGAGAGAACAAAGCGTCTTGATCGTTTTTTTGATCTTCCAAATCGTTGTGTTGTTTCTTTGTCAAGTTTTTGGTTCAGTTATGGTATTAATATGATCATATGGATCATCATATTGTTGGATCGTCTGATTTTGGTATCTCTGTACCATAAGCTGATTAGACAAGGTCTCAGCAATAGGCCCTATATCGCTCGGTTGTTTGGGACAGTAAGATTTTTCAGACAGATTGGCTCAGTAAAAATGTCTTACTTGTCTGCAATTTCTCCATGTCAATGTACATATGAACTAAAACACGCAAAAAGAAGAAATGCAAATTGGATACAAATATTTAACTGGCTTGCAGATTACGCATGATTATAATAAGTATATTATATAGGAGCGCGTAAGGAAGTTGGCAACAGCCTAAATATTTTATTAAAACTGATTGGTTTACGCCATTCATGTATGCCGGTCAATTACATAGCCGAAAGTAGCAGTAGTAAGCGATTGGGTCAATACAAACAGTAAATCGAGGAGGGTGATACGGAAACATAAAACATCAGCCTGTATCGCCCTCCTAGAGTGCAAATGTGTAAGATAAACACTAAATAGTCCTAGTATCACAAATATCCATTGGTTTAAAATAATACCCTTCTAGTATTTATATTGAGGTTACAAAGGTAATAACTACTGAAGTATTTTTTGCACAATGTTCATTTACCCCTCTATTGATGTTTCACTTCCGTCGGGGTAATTTATTACAACGAAGGTGTCTAGTCAGCGTGCTTCGCTATCTAAGAGATATCATAAAGTAGATATGTGATGGTGTCTGTCTTACAGTATATGTTACCAGTGACGTCAAGGGTAGTTATCCCCAAACATTAGGCCACCACTCCTTCAAATAGGGGAAATTACTGCAAAAGTCGTTGAACCACAATCAAATAAACTACCAAATCACTAGCAATACACAGTAATGACATACAAGTCGAGCTCATGCATACAATTATAGATGGTACATGTACAGGAAGATAAATTGTAAAATATATTTTAAAACTTGTTAGTATTTTAACAGTAACATATTTTAAGTGCACGGGTAATTCCGTATTGACGCATCTGGAAAAAAATAAACCCATCAATAAAAACATGCACAAATAAATAAATGCATCGATAAATAAATAGAGAAGAAATTAAGTAAGTATTAAAGTTATTTGGCAGGGCCGTTAACACCTTCGTCCGCACGTGCGTTGGCTCATACGTTCGCACGTATGTTGACACGTAAATAAGTAGAGGTTGGCACGTACATAAGCACAGGTATACCAATTAATACGTTTTTTATAATCATCATAATATAGTGTGTGTTCAGTTTACTCCGGCTTTTGCATTTTTTTAAGGTAAGTATAGCTGGGTGTTGGCTACATTCAGATTTATTCAATGCTCAATATATAACCCAATTCCTTAACCTCATGTATACGACTTCAGGAATTGATACACGCAGAAAATGCGTAAGACATTTATTAAGGCTCTTAATAAATTAAAGGCTTTCATACATAAGTTTGCTTTTGGTATATTAGTCATTGTGTAATAAAATATACCGTATAAGTAACAGTTTTCCCCAGTCTATTGTATATTGTATATGGAGACATATGTCTACACTGAGGTCCTAGTTCTGTAAGAGTCAAAATTAGATTGAGTGACAAAAAAGTGTAACATTTTTGATCAAATTTGAAGTCTTTGAGTCAGTGTTGAAAACGTATCACAATTAAAGCTATCAAGCTGTATTATCTGAATCATGTCGTAATTAGATAGTTGGACAATTGTGTGTTGAAAAACATATCACAATTAGGGTTACGTGCTGTACTATCTGAATCATTTCGTATTAGAAGATAGTTGAACAATTTTGTAACCGCATAATCGATAGGGAAACATTCACTGTACATATTGCTTTGGTTAAGTTTATTATGACTATAATTCCGTACGTTATATTTTGACAAACAATATAGTACCCTTCCTCAAAACGCCATTCACCAGTTATAACTTCTTTCACTGGAAAATAACTTGTGTTTATAAAAGATTGGGTTTATTTGGGAATTTACAACATGTATCAATAATCTGCATCATTTCATTTTTATCGCAGGATTTTGTTACCAAAAATGACCATTTCACTTTTCCTATTTGACGGACAGGCAAACGTACGCAAGCACCAGCTGTAAATAAATCCTTTAACTATGCTATACCTCAAAATTTCGGTATGAAGCTTAATCATTGTTTGATTAAAAGTCACATTTTCTTTTACTCAAATCTGATTCACACTAGTTATGAAAGAAAAACGTTTTTAAAAATGAAGTATTTTGATGAGTTTATACGATATGCACAAATGACTTTTCACGGAAGCCTTCCTCGTGAATATTCTCCCCTAAGACGAGCCATTGATCTGTATAAGGAGAGAGACATTTCATCTGCTGTCCATATATGGCTGAGTTCCCACTTTCTCGTTGTATGTATCCACAGAATACACTTCATACGGAAACGACTCTGTATGAAGCGGGGCTTATTCATCTTGGTGCATATATTATACATCGTACTGTGAGTAGCATTAATATAATATGTTATAAACTGTATTATTATTTTAAGACGATAGATCGCACAGTGGTATTTTTTAAAGGTTATACTTTGGGCTATATTAGAAATATAGAGAAACCGGGTTTAATTCGTTTTAGTCGAGTTTTGGCCTATATTATGAGGTATAGCCTCTTTAAAGTGCCGTTTCCCCACAGATCGTGTAAAATATAAACTTGGCTTACTTATATTAAATATGGGATTGTAAAAATATTCGAAAAATATCTTTAACACTCAATTATAATAACAAGGGTGATTCCGTATTACAAAACGGCCCCCCCCCCCCCCCCACACACACACTCCTGACCCCCCTCCCATACATTATTTTAGAATTTTCTCTTGTTAATTCTTTGTTGTCACAGTAAAAACATCGAATACAACAAGCAGTGATTTGGGAAATATTATATTGAAAAAACATATATATATTTTTATAAATGCATATGTAATCAAAAGGACTCTTACACTCGATCTTATGTGACTCCTACATGTACATGTATCTGTTTGATCTGGTTTCTGCTATATTGCATGTACATTTGTTCACTGGTATGACAAGGTGCCGCTGCCGTACTGAGATTGACTTAACTTTAAGTTGTAGGGATTTTGTATTTTATAATTTTATTTTCAGATTTTTGCATGGGGTGAGAACAGTCGAGGTCAACTTGGATTAGGATCAGATGCAAATAGGAACTCCTCTCCCGGGAGAGTTAATATCAACAGGGTCAATAGTATTGCTTGTGGCTTGGGGCATTCAGTGGCTCTGGTGAACAATGGGGGCGTAAGTATGTTTAATAGAGAATTTTGAAAACTCAAAACGATTATAACAAATTCAGTGTGGCCGTATATTTTTATCACCGGCTTTAAAAGCGACAATATAGCGATAACATAGTATGCTTGTCAAAAGTCATATAAACCAACATGCTTATAGAATGTACAGCTGAAACATATATATGCTGAACAAACTGATAATTGTGAAATATGGAATGGATTGAGCATTAAACAGCTGAAGTACATAGTTTAGATTATAAATTCATACAGGATAATAAAGGATATGAATTCCAAACTTAAATTATTCTGTCATAGGATGTATTAGTGTTTAATTCGGTACATGTAGTGCCATGTTCATAATTATATCTTACAGAAATAATTGGAGCGACGCTCATAGCAATCTCAAAATATTCCAAGTAATATTCACTTTTAGAACAGTTTGAATTAAATACAATCCAAACCCATCTGGATATTAAAATATTAAATAAACTAAAAAGAGAACACAGCCGCAAACGATTTAAAAGTTTTCTAAGTAAGTATTTGAAAGAAAAAAAATCAGATTTGAGTATATGTAAACACATTTTTAGTGATAGGGTTTTATATAATAATTGACATTGACATTTAATTACTATAAGGACAAAAGATATATTCAAATATTTAGTAATGAAATAATGGCTGTTTGTCACATAGTAAGAAAATGTATAGTTTAGTTGCATACATGTACAATCGAAATCCATGTTCCCTTTCATGGTGGCGCATGAGTAAACATTCGGTTAACTTTTACTTCTATACACTTTCGCAGTACACATACATGAATCATAAATTGACACATTTACAGTTTATTATTTAACCGGCAAGAGCGTATTTGTTCACACTTTATTGTAGGATGTTGAACTTTATTGTTTCTTTGTTATGTGACATATTTTTTTAAACACTAAATATTCCCTTTCTCACGTTGTGAACATCATAAAGGTGACGATGGAACAATGACTGGATAAAACATATTTATCCTGAACAGTTTAGATTTCCCTTCTAGAAAAAAGATTGTCTACATGTGACCAGTTCAGTAATCTTGTCTTGAAATAATATCTGTATAATGCGACCAGGTCAAATACTGTCTTTATATCTTAAATTTATATAATGCGACAGTTCAGATATAGTCTTTATTATTATATCTGTATGCTGTGTGCAGTACTGAAATAAATTTGTTACTATATATTATATAGATATTTTGAATAGGGCATTACAATTGCATATTGTGACCACTTCATATATGTGACCCATCACATCGAGACCGGTATAGTTTGTCACACATATGCCTTTATTGTTCTAGCACTCAAAATAGAAATGTATTTGATTTTTGGTTGACTCACATTTTCACACAAAAAACTAAATAAAGACCTTATTTATTTAATAAAATCATGGATTTGATGAAAAAATAATCCTTAATATGTTTATGAGCACGATCTATGAAGCAGACACAACACGAATAGCTAAATTTCATTGAAAAACATAGATTATTTTCCTAACTTCGATCACGTTTTGTGCATTTCTGGCAACTTGGAAAAAACCAGCATCTATTTAAAGCTTGGAATATCCTCTTTCTAAAAAGGTCCGTGAATCCTTTTTTATAATAAATGTTGGTTGCTTACGAAATTTTATCTTTCAATAACTTATTTTTAACCTTGATTTTCTCAAAATCTGGTTTTGAAATTTTCTCCAATTGACCTGGACGTATTTGCCGATATATCGGCTATTGAACTCGTTATGGAACTGGGAATAGTACCAAAATGAAACATGGAATACGCGGAAATTGCTACTTACTACTCGTTTCGATGTGATGGGTCACATATTCCACGTGTGTAGGCTGAATTGGAGACTCTCCTAGAAAAAAAATCTTGAAAAATGACTAGCTAGCGCCTATGGTCGCGAATAACGTACTTCGAGAGGTTTATCTGACATAGGCGTTAGCGTCAATGGTTATCCAGTTGCCGATTAATAATCAAGAATCAATACTTGTTGTTCCACTGTAAAAGTATAACATAATACAATTGCATTAAATGTTGATGCTGGGAAGCCTAGTTTATGACTGGGGAGACTCATTTGCGACATTAGGGTGTACTGTGTATAAACCCCAAGTAAGATTGAACGAATTTTGCGTAGCCGGCATTCATTGAAAAGAAGTATTCTCTCATTGGTAATGCTATTGAAAAACAAGTGAGTATAAAAGCCAACTACCATTAACCTTCGAGTTGACATTCCTTGAATATGCTGATGATTTACATTAACTGTTCTATTACCGCGACTCTTTGCTTATCATTCTGGAGAGCAGTGTTGTGGTTTTGTGATGCCAGACTGATGCACACTTTTTTTAAACTGGCATTTGTGCTGACGTATCTTCATTTTGTTCGCCGCGATCCAGGTTTTAAGATCTTGTGTTCTCATGTACCCCGCGATTTTAGCAGTATTTGTAATTAAATCGGTTCATAATAGTGATTTCTTAATTCCTTCAGTATAAAATTAAGCAAAATTTTCTGCTTTTAATGGAACACTTATATTTAGTGTTCTCTTCTCGTGACACGTTTGATTACAATTCTGGACAGGAGTGTCGTAGTGCCAGACTGGTGCACAGTTTTTAAAGCGGGATTTGTGGTGGCTAAATTAATGATTACTTTGAGCATGTGTAGCACTGACATACTGTAAAAAATATCTGTAAAAAAAACATTGAATGGCTTGTAAAATATTTTTCCATGTAAAATTTTAACATAAACATTAGTAGTACCTTTACAAAAAATGGTGTACATTTTTTTAAAAAGGTGTTTAATTACATGTATCTATAATTTTTAAAAAATATATCAAAGAGGTCTGTAAATAAAATAGCCCTGTTTGTGTACAATTTTTACAACAGTTTTAGCAGTAATTTTATCCCGCAAATATGTGTAAAATTACATTTAGCTGTGATTTTGAGTGTTTACAATTTAATCAGATTACACACTACACCACATATTAATGTAAAACAGGAGCCTGTTAAATTACAGCAAAGCAATTAGGCGAATTTGATCGGCTGATAAATCAACTGGTTTGTAAACTGGCTATATGTAAGTTTTCCTGTCAGTTTACATGGAAACTTAGTTACTGAACAATAGTTTCAACAACAAAACTCAGTGTAGAGGAGCATTTGCTATAATTTGCATTGTGTTTTTTTTTACATGTAATTCTACTGTAACTATACAGTCAGTTTACAACCAACAGTTCGCTAAAATAACATCGGTAACTACAGTCCAACAACAGTGTATTGTTATGTATATTAATTAATGAAACAACAGCTAATTCATCTGCAAATCTACACACGCTATAATGTTGTAATTTACCAGTAAAAGCAGGTGGTACCCAATTTGCCAGTTAATTTTAATGTAAAATTACAGCATTTGTTTTTACACTGTATCCATCCTATTTCGCATTGCGTTGGACTATAATGCCTAAATGTAAATCGGACTGAACGCACAATACATCAACACCTTCACGTTTTATTTAGGGTATATCAATTTGTGTTTCATTTTCATATATTTTTTATAGGTGAACTGTTTTAAGGGCGTTAGGTGTAACATATCATTGTTTTGATCATTTGGAAAATCTTTGCAGTTCATGATTTATTAGCTAGACACTTAGTTTTCAAAGATTTATCTATACCGCTAATGTTTGAAGTTTTTTGTTAGTGTTAATAGCAATAATTATTGTTCAACAGACAGAACAAATATGGCTATAAAAGTCCACCATACTTGAGTTCCATACCCGAGTTAAAAGTTTGGCTCTAACGGAAATATGAAAGCTAAACAGCTATAACAAACTATCTGATTGTCTCACTTTACCCTAGGAAACTCAGCTGGTACAAATATGTTAATTATATTTAGAAAACAAATAGTAAAAGCTCCAAAATACGAACATTTGTGGGTGATAGTGTAACTCAAATATGTTACGACGACCAGTATATAATAAAATAGTTAATTAGAATTTGTAGATTACATTTTTTGGTTTGAAATTTTTCTGTTTACAATTTTCACATAAAATTTTTAGATTTATTATTTTAGTTAAAGTTTTTAAATTGAAATTATAGGGCGGATTTGATTAGCGACGGCCTGTTCTTGTACACGCTTCTTTTGCCAACCCACAGTTGGCTTTATATCGTTTCAGATAAGCGACTAAAATTGCAACTTATTCATTATTGTACCGAAGTGACCGAATATGTTTTTTCACAGCACAGCGATTTCTATTTATAAATGATTTTATGTTATTTGAAAAAAATCATTCTTGCGTGTTAACAAATCAACACATTTCTTCAAAATTAGCCTGTGTTCCTTTCCACTCTTACGAACGTCTTTGATTCACATTCACATAAATAACTGGTAAAAAAACGACTTAGCAAAGCAGCAGTCATCTGTCTTCGCCTGAGCACCAAAGGCGCTCGACCTATTGGTCGGATTTGATTAGAGACGGCCTCTTGTACAAACTTCTTTTGTCACCCCACAGTTGGCTTGGTATCGCTTCAGTTAAGCGGCTACAATTGGAACTAATTTGTTGTTGTATCGGAGTGACCGAAGACGTTTTTATCAGTGCACGGTGATTTTTGTTTTTTGAAGAATTTAATGTTATTTGAAGTTTTAACAAATAGAAACATTTTCTCAACAATTGCCTTGCGCTCCTTTCCACTGTTACAACTTACAAACGTCTTTGGTTCACATTCACACAAATAACTGGTATAAAAACCGTCTCAGCAAAGCGTTGGACTCAACCAATACACCTTTTCCCTACATTTTGGTGAATGGCTTGGATATATAATATTGCTCTCAGAGAAAGCATGTCTTATGCGCACCGAATGTTTACCATTGTGATTACAATCTGCAGTTGAAATCCAAGATACATGGGTCCTCCAAGGCTACGTATTACCTCTTGAAACTATTACATAAATTAGTGTCATACACAATAAACAGTAAAGTTGTTCCGGTGTACTTATCTCATATATTTTCAAATTCCTATCGTGCAGCATTGAACAAAACGAAATTGAGCAAGAATTGCTACCTTTGTTTAATGATGTTGCATGTTACACGCAAGAGTTGGTGAGTACATTCTTGTAAAATGATCGACACTTGAGACAATATGTTCTCATCACAAGTAACGTTTCAATATGTGTAATTTGATTGGTTGAGATATCCTATCAGTTGTGAGATGTAGTAAAATTTCAGTAAGGTAACCACATTTCGAACTCAAGCTGACACGAAAGTCGTATAAGGGAAACAACTTGAAAATACAACAACAACCAGTGCAAAGAAAAATGTATATGTGTTCTGTCATTCCAGGTGTATTGTTGGGGACGCAATGACGAGAGTCAGTTAGGGTTAGGTAACAAAAACAACCAACGCATACTTGCTAAGGTAGATTCTTTATCGGGGTGTATTATAACACAGGTAAGTCAACCAGATACATACCAGTCAATTTAGTTAAATTAAATCATTGCAACTACAAACGTAACATGACAATTTTATGCCATTTCCAGAACAAATATGTATCTCAAATATAAACATTTAGGATCCACATTTCTGCTGATATTATAGGCCCTATACTATATGCCTACATAACACTTCAGGCCGGCTTTGATTTCATCAGACATTAAGCCTAAACCAATGGCTTACATTTTAATGCTACCTTTTTTTCCTTCTGCACAGTCATTCGTTATTACAAGATAAAACAATGAGTGTTTGCATTTGATAATTCTATTGCATCATTACATATTTTGCCACGCCGTGTACGTCTTACAGTAGTATATAGTCCACTGGAGTAACAATTTAAATGTAGGGATATATCGGAACCGCCAAAATACTGGCCATGTTGTAACCATTTAATTAACATCTAGCTTTTCAACGCTGACTAGAACACTTTGAAAGAATGAGACAACGCATATTTATCCAACGATCGTGTACTACATACTTAGAAAAAAGTGTACATGTAACGTGCTATAGCAAATCGTGTAGTCAACTGTGGGTTATATTTTGAATCCTAGCCTTCTATCCTTTCAGAAAATGGTGGTTTTGCAGTAATACGGTTCGGTGATAGGCCTCAGGCTGCTATAAAAAAAACGCCAAAATGGTTAATATTTAAATAAATAATGTTTTTTTATATTATCTAGGCGGAAAAGGAACGGAGCGTCGTTGTTTGTTTTGTTTTTTATTTAATTCGAAAATTAATTATTAAATTAAACGTTTGAAAAGGTTATCGGGGATCATTTACCTTAAATATTTGTATCTAAATAAACGACACTTAAACGGTGTTCTCTGGTTGCCATTAAATGTTGCCTTATCGTGATCCAGCGTGAGTGTTTTGCCCTAAACCTTTTGGGTCACGGAAATTGACACTGTAACAAAACCGGTGATTACTTAATCAACCTTGAAGTTGGGGTGAGTTTCACAAACATTTAATGACGATCTGGGAACACATCTAAGATAAGGTTTATTTAGGCATCCCAAATTGTTGGGATAATTTATCCGATAAACTTTGCAAGCCTTTCTTTCTAGACGTCCCTCTACTATGATATACTTTGTTCTACAAGATAGATGCATGGCGAGTTTGATACTGAATGTTTTAAAATGACAGAAGCATCTCTCCTATTTGATTCAATAATATGACACCGATATATATATATATAAGACCGACAGTGACAGTAAGCCTCTTTTATAGCGGTCAAGTACACGTACCTATGTTAAATCAAAGCAATTATTTCATTATTTCACACGCATGTCAGTTGTTGCTTGCACAGTGGACATTGTTAATTAAGGGTGACTATCGAGAGGAATATTACTATCGCGATAGTATTGCCATAGTCCAAACAACTATCGCGATACTATTGTAATAGTTATGTTACTAACGCTATACTATTGTGATAGTTCTATATACATGTATTTCAAAAAAGAAAATTTTCGGTAGTGCATATTACTCAATACTCAATAGCGCTTTTTCTTATGAAAATTAGTCTACATGACTTATAAAAGAGGACTAATTTTGTATTCAACATTATATTTATATTCTGTCTTTCAGCCGACTGTTAATGTTTTAATGTTTATTCTCTTAAAACAGTACTTTAAACTTGCAATTTTGAATGGCAAAGCCAAAAAAAACAGAAAACACAACAAACTATTGACAGAATAAAGAAAGTTATGGGATTTACTGAAAAAGTAACCTATCAAAACTATCGATATTTGACTGAACAATCGGCAATAGTTATCGATGTTTCGTATGACTATCGATCAAATCAAATCAAATCAAGTAGAGTGTATGCGCTGTCTATTTCATTTATAATATCGTGTAAATATGCCGGATGTATTTTATTAACAATTTTAAAAACTTCTAAAGCAATGTACCTAGCTATATATAGTTTAAGGTTGGACAGCCCCTTCGAGGTCGAAATTTGTCATTTATTTTTGTATTTGTTTATTAGATCATTCTCCTTTTTGCCCTGCATTTAGTGAAAACCTTGTACACAAATTCCAGTTAGAAACCATTTCATTTTAAGTTTTAAAATGTTGATTCAGCTCTATGCTAGTGTACAGCTGGATGGGTTTTGCCCGATTTCTAACACTTCATTTTTGGTCAAAACTTCATTTTTCAGCTCTGCTTATATCAACCTCTTTCGTGGTTTTCATATGTAGAAGACATCTAACTATCTAGGACTTTTTTTTATTGTCTTAAGACATCACTTTTTCCCCAAAATTTGATATATCTATAAGAATTTGTATGCATTCGGAGCGCTCCTGAGTAGGCTGACATAATAATAATACTAATAAATAATTTTATTTAAAGAGGAAATATACACAGTCAAAACTAACTTTAATTTTATTTGTATATGTGCATCTTTGGAACAAGAATTTACTGGTCCATCCAGAGACTAGTGTTATTTGCTTGACCTTTGTACAGTATGCCAAGGAGCTATTAACTCCCCTGAAGTCGCTGATCCAAGTCTTTAAATCTGCAGATTGCCGGTGGACTGACGTAGATTTGTTGATCCGAGATCTATCTGATTTTTTATGACATCTCATCATGCAGGACTGTAGTTAGTCGGTTCATCTCAGTTTTACACTGTACCAAGTTATTAACTAAAGTTGCAGACAAGAGTGAAAATGTACTTAAATCTGTGATATTTTAAGCACATTTAAGATTTCGAGAATACAATTATATAAATAACTGGCTTGAACTCTTCTGAAAATGCACAACTCGCTT
>JAVFBY010404157.1:0-14899 GCA_034781015.1 Tonicella lineata
GATATATAATTTAGGTGTGTGTTATTTGGGTACATTAAGTCGAAAAAATTTGGACTCCTGCTACTCTACTAGTGAGGGGAGGGGCATATAGGTTTAACTTTTTTGTCCGTACGTTCCTTGGCTACTATTTAACGTATGATTTTGGAACTTGGATAGTGCATTCTTTTCAATAACTATATGCAGATGTGGAATGTAGATTTTTTTCTCGGAATTATTCAAATTTACACATACATGTAAATTATGCAAATTAACTTTCTGTCAATTTTTTTTGTCAGATTCCTCTTCGGTGTCCTGACTGGATCTTGGCTACTAGTTACTGTATACTACTTAGATACTGTATTCTTCTCAATTTGCAGACAGTTATCGGAATTATTCAAAATTTTACATAAATTCTGCAAATTTATTTAACCTTTTATCAATGTTTTGGGTGTCTCAGTCTTGTTCCGGCTTGATCTTGGTTACTATTGAACTTAGGATTTTAAAACTTGCTTTTTAATACCCCCAACATGTGCAACACAGAAAAAAAATATCCGAATTTTTTATATTTCCGCATAAATTACGCAATTTAGTTATTATTATTTCGGAAGATCTTAATTAATATTCATCCATGGATAACTTATTGATACCATGTAACAGTACATCGGCAGTCAGTTAGGCGGGAGCTTCCAAATGCTCTCGCTGTTAAAACCTGTGTAAAGTTGGAAAGCAGTTAACAGTTCACAGTTCGTAAGGGCCCATCCATTATTTTTTACTTGAAAATCGACTTGTTTATTCCACCTAAACTGTACGTCTTAAAATGCTGAAATTTGGTTCAAGTACATAAATAAGCATTGTCTACAGTATGGCACCACGTCCCATGACTTCAGCGTAACAGATGGCGCCTCTGTCAATGGTACTTGAACTGCTGACTGAACTGTTAACTGACTATTCCGTCTTAACGATCGGTACAAGAATGCTCAGACTTGCCAGTGGTGGTACATGACAACGCAATGCCTAGTCTCGGGATAATCCATTCTATGCCCCCTTAACTTAAGTTATGTAACCTAACTTAAGTTAAGGGGATATAGACTGGATTATCCCGAGGCTAGACAATGCCTAAAACATGACTTCACGTTCTATGACATCACTGTATAGGTGGCGCGGCTGTCAACTGTTAACTGAAATGTTAACTGTGTACTTCGGCTTAACAATTGTTTCTGGAATGCCGCAACTTGGCACAAGTTCATATCTAGACAATATCTACAATATGACAGCACGATCCATGGCGTCACTGCGCATGTGACGCTGCTGTCATCAGTATTGTTGACTGAACTATTAACTGGTTACTCCGTCTTAAGTATTGGTCCTACATGTATACTGCCCAGATACATAACAAGACAATGCCTACGGTATTGCGCCACGTATCAGGACTTCACTCAACAGATGGCATCAATAGACAATGTCTCCAAAATGATGTTACGTTCTATGACGTCACTCAACAGTTGGTGCCTCTGTGATGTGATAAATAAACTGTTAACTAGCTATTCCGTTAGTCCTAGGATGCCCGGACTTGGCACTGGCACATAACTACACAGGTGGATAATTAAATCATTGACTGGTTATTCCGTCTAAACTATGGGTCCTAGAGTTCTGAGCAATGACAAAGAGGTACATAACAATGGTTAAAATATGACGTCACGTCCCATGGCGTCACTTAACGGCAGCACTGTCAACAGCTACTTCAACTGTTAACAAAACTGGCTATTCCGTCTAAATATTTGTCCTTGAATGGCTATACTTGGTACAAGTAGTCAAGTACATAACTAGGCAATATCTATACAACACGACGTCACCGTACAAGTGGCCCCATTATCAACTGCTGCTGGAACTTTTAACTAGCGCTGAACTGTTTTTTCTGGAAGGCTAGATAATTAGACAATACCTGCAATATATCATGTTTCATGTAGTAGTCAGACGCGATAACCTATAAACAACAGCCCGGATCCTATTAGTTTAGGTTTATCAGAGACAAAGGCAAATTTATAATTAAGCATTATGAAGAATATTTATTTGTAAAACAAATAGACGAGAACAGAAGACTTGAATTCATAGCGATAATTATAGTGTAATATATTAAATGCAAATGCAGGTGTAATTTTTGTTGAGTTAAATTTTTATTCCTACAAAAGAGGTAACCCGACAATTGCTCCGGTGACATTTGCTCCGGCCACAATTGCTCGGAAAAAACGCATTTTCTCAAGCGGCAATTGACTCGCGACGATTGCTCTGGGGCAATTGTTCCGGGGACAATTGGTCTTAAGACACTTGCCCCGACGACAATTGCTCCGGCGACATTTGCTCATGCCAAATTTGCTCCTGCGATAACTGCTCCTGTGATAGTTGCTCAGGCGAAATTGCTCCGATTGAACGTAAATTATATGTGAGTGATTAAAAGGGAGAAAGCATAAAAAATAAATATTAGAAAATAGGCTCTTCTATAGCTGGCAGAGAATTGCCTCTCTTCAGCCACTTTGTATAGCCAATTATGGTACCCAATACAGCAGATCAATATTGGGAACGTTGCAATTGTCGTCAGAGCAAATGTCGCCGGAGCAATATTCGTGGATTAAATAACGGATTACCCACTTTTTATAAATGCATGTTCCTTTGTTGATTTGGAAAGCCAGACAAAAATCCATATTTCGCTTCGAATTTATATTGATACAGAGTTTAAGAAAGTGTCACATTATATGCAATTGTATAACATGTTATGTTCGCAACAAATCAAACTGATACACTGTTGTTGATTTGTTCACAACGTAACATAATTGCAACAGTTTAATATATATAGGCCTATGCAGACAAAAAAAAAACAATAATCCAAATATAATACCGACTCGCAGCGGTGATTTATGAATAAAAAAGACACACAAATAAATAGAGAGAGAGAAAAAAAAAAGCATACTGTAGTTCCGCTTTCTTTTACATGGAATGTCTGTCTTCCTCTATACAATTAAACACGATTATTTTACTTCACGCATGGCAAAAATTACGAAACAAATTATTTCAACGGATTAAGATGTTTTATTTTTTGTCTCATTTTTTAATGTCAGAATTATATATAAAAAAAATTATTGGAACTTATCGTTTATAATACAATTCATATCGGGGGGATTGATTTGGACGGGTCCCGCGTGAAGCAACATAATTCATTATGACTGAATAAAATAAGGTAGAAATTAATGGATGGATTAATCAATTATATAATGTATGAAAGGAAGGAACTTTATATCAATTGTGTTACATCGGTATGGAAGCCGGATGCGGCCAATGATTTTTAGCCATTATATTAAGCTATTATATTTTGCGATATATGGCTATTTGGCGTTGTTTCGTTTCTACGTTTTCTCGCATTTTGACAAACTAATCTATGGTCATAGAATGCTAAAAGTTGACACAAACAAATAACTAGACAATGTCTACAGTATGACAATAAAGTATTGCTTCACGTTTTATGACGCCACTCAACAAGTGACTCCACTGTCAATTGATTACTGAAACTGTTAACTGAATTGTTAACTGGTTGTTCAGAATAATGCCCCCATCACACCAGAGCTACGTTCGTACTACGTTCAGAAATACCACCGAAAATTATAGAAGTCGGATGCGGCCATCGCGTTGTTTGTTTTCTCGCCTTTATCAAAGCGAAATAAACTCGGAAACAAGAAAACGCCAAAAAGCCATTGTATCGCGAAATAATGGCTATTTTGCGTTTTCTCGTTTCCGCGTTTTCTCGCGTCTGTCAAAGGCAACAAAACAAATTTTTTTCGCGATATATTGGCTATTTGGCGTTTTTTCGTTTCTGCGTTTTTTTCGCGTTGACAAAGGCCGCATACGGCTTCCATAATTTTCGGGGATTTTTTGGGACGCAGTAGAAGCGTAGCCCTGGTGTGATGGGGGTATAAACCACTCGTCATAGACTAATGAAACTTAACCAAAACGCACAACTAGACAATGTCAACAGTATGACATTACGTTTAATGACGTCACTGTAAAGGTCATGCCCCATGTCAACTACTACTTGAACTGATAACTGAATTGTTAACTGGCTATTCCGTGTAAACTATTGTTCTTAGAATGCGAAGCATTTAACGTGATGTCCTACTGTAGACATAGTCTAGGTATGTACTTGCAGCATTTTAGGGCAAATAGTTTAGACGGAGTAGTCAGTTAACTGTTCAAATATCAGTTTACAGCCTGTGGTGCTACATGTAACGTGATGTCATGGAAGTTGTCGTCATGTTGTAGGCATTGTTAAGTTCTGTACCTGTGACAGGCTGCAGCATTTTATGACCGTTTACCGGAGTAGCAAGTTAACAGTTCAGTTAAGTACCAGTTGAAAGTGGCGCCATCTGCACAGTGACGTCATTAAACTAGATGTCATGCTGTAGCCATTGTCTAGTTTTGTACCTGTGTCGCAGAATTCTAGGATCGGTAGTTTAGACAGAGTAAGTTTATAGTTCCATTAGCAGTTAACATTGGCACCTCCTTACTATGGCGTCACTAAACGAGCTATCATGCCATCAGCATCGTCTAGTTTTGTATCTTTGCCAAATCACAGCATTACGGCCGATAGTTTAGACGGAATAGCCGGTTAACTGTAAGAAAAATATGAAAAAAATGTAAGAAAAATATGGTCGAATTGACCACATAAAACATGGTTGCTGTGGACCATATAATTTATCAAACCATCTTTTTCATGGTCGCTGGGCAACCATATAAAGTATGGTCGCATTATGTACCGACCAGTATTTCCATCGTCGCTGGGCAACCATATAAAATATGGTCGCTTTATGTAACTACCATCATTTTCATGGTTGCTTGGCTACCCATATACAATATCAGGGGCACACTTTTGTTTATGTACATGTAGGAAGAAGGGACAACTGTTTTTTAAGTACATGTAGAAAGAAAGGACAATCTCCTATAAAGTATCAGTTCAAAACCTAAACGGTGCTCCGCCTCTAAAAGTTGTCATTTTCTGCGACTCCCAACTTCACACAAAAGGAACCTCATACAGTACAACAAAAATGTACCTTACTAATGAGAGTAACTTCAACATGATGTGTGCAGACTGTTTCCAATGTGTGTTCATCTTAAACCCACTGTGCTCAAATCATTAGGGCAGGGTAATTTTGTGGCTTCCGGTTGTTCAGACTCTAAAACCGCTGTTTTCCAGACAGCTAGGTCATTGACGTGAACTGTTTATGGAGTCCAGAATGATGCAATCACACAGGCCCGGCATCTTCACGCTTGTTTGATAAACAGTCGATAAAGTGAACTGATTTTGGTGATTTTCAGCATGCTTTACGTACACTTCTGTAATTTTGAATAGATTGTAAAAGGCACAGCTAAAGGAAAGTATTAGGACACTTTAATTATCTGCTTTAGTACTACATGTACATGAATGTATTTTTTAACCGGTGACGGTTAACCGGATAACCGTTTCAGCACTAATAGGCAGTTGAAATGAATATGTATAGCCACACAAAATGTAACTTTCAATAGCCGTAAACCCTCTGTGGTAAAACGTTATGTTAGGAACAGTGAATATATGGACTCATGGATTCATACAAGTTGGTTTTATGAACCGACATTCTGTTAAAACTCAACTTAACAGCTGGAAACTGAATATTTTCGTTTTCAAAATGGACATCAAACACAGAGAACAATTCTTTTAGAAAATATTGCCAAAAACTTTCTTATGTCACTTTATGTGGTCGATAAAAAAATTGAACTTTTCAGTTTGTTAAATTTGGACTTCTATGAATCCCTACTGTGCAGGAACATTACGTGTTTTAACATGCAGAACATTTATGTAACGTTTCGCATTTCTTTATCGTTTATTTAATGTTGCAAACACGCAGGTGCTTGGGCGGGAGCTTCCTGATGTCCAAGTTCTGTTTGAGCTAAAAGACATCAGGAAGTGCAAGTATCATTTTTGTGTTATTTCTTTTCTTGGCATTGTCATGTCTCGTCTTTTATGTTCCCAGTGATCTATGTCAGGGGCTGTTTACTCCACCCATTGGGCTGTCACGCCATGTAATAGGTGAAACGTCCCTGAGCACGACGCTAAACCCCAATCAATCAATCCAATAGCAGTGTTTACACTGCAACAGTATTACATTTCAGAAAATTTGTTATTTGAAGTTATTCGGACAAGTAACTTAGAAAACTATTTTTGGAGCAAGCTGGTAGCCCATTTTATCCAATATGAGCAACCAGAAAAAAATCTTAAAATTTAAGGGCTTTTTTCTCTCCCTAAACTCTGCAACTTTGTTCTTCGGTGACATCAAATCATGCCAGTAACACCACACTCATGCAGCACAAATGTGAACTTCAACATCAATTCATTCTCTTTCAGATTATCAATGGCCTGCAAACTGTCAGCAACAAACTCATTTATTATTATTTTATTTGCAATTATTTCTTTGCTCTTCATTATTTTGGGTTATTGTATTTCTGGTTTTGTTCATTTTTTCCATATTCTTGAGGAGGCAAACTATTTTAATCGTTCATCTTTTGTTATTAACCCTAAACTTGATAATTATTATTTTGATTTAGAATCTGTTTTTCAAAGTTTTGCTATTATTATTGGTCTTTTGAGTTTTTTTATTTTATCTTTTTTTATTATTTCTTTATATTTTATTATTATTTTCCAAAATCAAAAAAAACGACAGAGAAGGCAGCAGGCCATTGTTTTGTCACTTTTGCGTCACTCACGGTAAGGATTTATTTTTTTTGTTTGTTAGAAATTTGCTTTCTTTGGTTCATTCAGTGCTTAGCTATCACTTTCACTTTAGGAGTATCTTCCCTTTTTTCCTTTTTATTTGTGTTTGCCCTCACAAATTACCCGCTAGACCATACGACTATCCCGGCAATGAGATTCTCGTATTCCCATTTTTTTCAAGCCATGCAAACATTCTGGAAAACAATTGAAATTTGTCCTGGAAAACAGTATTTTTTGTCCTGGAAAAGTTCTTTAAAAGTTCTGGAATATTGGCAGCCTGGGCCTGTATGAAACTTGTTACATTGTACTTAATGTTATGGTTGAAATGTTGTATTTATTAATGTGATTAAAATTATGTTTATATATAGCAACTACATGTCACAATGCTTGGCAGTGGGTCCTGTGCATATATTAAGCGGGTATTCGGCCATTGGTATATCACATGAGCGCCCAGGTGTACTATGGTCCATTGGACATTTTCTTTCTATGGGCATTTCCATTGACCTTGAAAATGTCCCATTGAAACACTGTACCATAAGCCTTGAGGGCAATGTCACATAGCAGGGGTCGAAATATCACTTGTCTACCTGTCACTAACAAGTGGATTTCACAAGTGAAAATTAAATCTAACTGTCGCATGAGAAAAGTAAAATTAAAAACAATCTGCTAGCCTACCTTGGTCAGTTGGTGTTCTCTTGTATAATACACCTAGAATGTATAAATAAATTGACCCTTGTTCAGGTAAGTCTGGTGACAAGTAAAAAAAATTTCACCTGTCGCATGTGACGGGTAAAATATTTTTAACATTTCTGTTTTCAACCCCTGTGCTAGAGTAATAATTTTTGTCTAAAAACAGCCTTAATTATCTTTGCTCCACGACCCTGACATTTGAACTGAGATTTACTCAATAAGGGTGTGTGTAAAGTTTAATGAAAATCGACTTAGGGATGGAGCCTCTACACTAATTTAGTAAGAGTGACGAAAAACTGTTAAAATGAATATACAGTAAACTTGGCCTTGGTACCACGGCATGTAGACATTTCAATCAACCGTAGAGCGACATCTTGCCTCATGGATGATGGAACACCCATACTAATTTGTATTCGAATTCCACAAAAAAGTTCAAGTTACATATGAAATAAGAAAACGAAATTAAGACTTCGCCACCAGGTGACCTCAGCTGTAGGAAAACATACGCCTAAATTAACTTTGAAAGGAATTCACCAATTGAGTTCAAACTTGGAATAAAGCTTCATCATTTCAAGATGGCGGATGGGATTGCATTTTTGTGTAATATTATATTATTTGTCGTGCAAACACGATCATTTTGAAAGGAATTCACCAATTAGGCTCAAATAGCTTCACCATGTCAAGATGGCGGATGGGAATGCAAATGCATGTCATAATTTGGCAATATTGTTTAATATTCTCTTTGTCTTATGGAGACTATATCTTTGATAGGAATTCACCAAATAATGTCAAACTTGGAATGTTGCTTCATCATGTCCAGGTATTGGATGGGATTACATTTCACTAAATTCATAGCAACAATATGTCAACAATTACGTTTTTTGTTTTATGTTTTGTGAACATAATAAATTTGATAGGAATTCAGCAATTAACTAAAAAAAACTTGGAATGGAGCCTTCAAACGAACAAACATTCGTTCGTCCGTCCGTTTGTCCGTCCGTCCAACATGATGCGAACACGATACAATTAAATCTTATTGACGGATTGACTTCACACTTGGAATACCAAGACATCGGATCTGATAACATTACACCATATTGTTGGCATAAATATAGCCACAATTACTTTTTTGTATAATATTCTATTAGTCAGCAAATGAGCTTGCATTCGATCAAATTCATGACAATAATGAGGGCCAAAGTTAAGGTTTCAATGTGATTTATACACGCTCATGTTTACAATACCAAGAAAGACAGTGAATGTGATTGCCATAATATTGTTTGCATCTGATGAATTTCTTCATTGCGTGTACCTTAGTTTGTAAAAAGAAAAGATAAGGGAAGGTTCACAAAGATAACTGGAGAGAGGTGGATTTGTTTTAAAAGCGAGCTTTAGGCGAGGGACATGCTTGCTACTTAGCTTGTTTCTTTTTGTAAAATAAACGGTTTCCATATTTGTGTAACTGATCATGACGAGGAGCAGACGGAGCATGTAAATAGACTGTTCTTTTTCCTGTTATCTGTACTGTACTGTGTACATCTGGATCTCTTTTTGCCACATGGACAATTCCTTCCCAACTTATTAGATGTAACGACCCCATGTTCCTGTGCTAGTGCTAGAAAGACCTTGGCAGTCTTTTAAAAAGTTTTTTAGGAGAAAAGTGGAGTGTCTATTGTGCCCCTCTTTATCTCAGCTGGTAGTAGGCCTTTCTAGTTTATTTTCAATAACCCTAAATACTTAAACAGACTATAACGCAGAATTTAGGCCAATCATCGGCTGAAACAAATTAAAGCGGGTTTTCTATATTATGGCCTAAATTATAAGCTATCAGAAAATATCCTCCTCAATCTTTCACCATGTGTCTTAAACTAGTTTTATAGTGCACACATGCACTGCTGGCTGTTCATTGCAACATCGTATAGCTCTTTATAACATCCGGTTGACAGTTCATATTTGAGGTACATGTACATGTAACCAGGGGAACTCACAGCTGACAATGCAATGGGCACAAGGGCTTTTAAAATATTATCCTCTCTTATTTTTTTTATTTCTGTTCTTTTAGTTATATTTGACTTTTTAGATTTCTTTTTTCTCCAACACAATTTAATTTGTTTATTGTCAGAACAACCATTTTAAAGGTATTTTGTCAGCTTTATTTACTTTAGCTTTTTAAAATCTCCAAAGAGCTTGCAGAAAACAAATTGAAATGGTTTTAGGTGAGTTCTTCTGAAGAATTCAATTAATTACAAAGAAATAGTTGTGTTACAGTTGTGTTAGAATGATCGAGGTGAGTAGGATTTAAGCTCTTGCTTAACAGTTTTATTGAAACCTCTGAAACTTCTATCAGTTCAAGGACTGTATCAGTTCAAGATTATAAAAATTGTTCGTCTGTGCAGTAACCTAACAAGTTCAATTCAGTATTTGTGTGTAGAAGGAACCTCACCAGTAACATTTCAAAGTGCTGAGCAGGCTATACAAATTGTCTCAGTCTGTTCCTGTCAAGTTCAATGCAGTGTTTGTGTGTACGCGGTGTACAAGGAGCATCACAAGTATCAGTTAAAAACACTGACCTGTTTGCATGAAGATACATAAGTTTCCATTGTGTGACATTCCCTCACAAGTTCAATTCAGTATGTGTACCTGTGTTTAGTAGTGTGATGAATGGAAAGCACTCTCGTTATTCACTAAGTGCCTATATCAGAATTATCGCGGTGAATAGGATCATTTTAGCTGTTGTTTAACATGTTTATGAAAATAAATAGCGCATTATTCACATTATAATTAAAGCTCTTGTTTAACATTTTTTGGGAAACCTCTAACTCACAAGTTGTTTTCAATTCAGTATTTGTGTGTAAAAGGAACCCCACAAGCGGCAGATTGAAAGGCTGACCAGGTTATAACAGTTGTTCGTCTGTGCAGTTACCTCACAAGTTCAATTCAGTATTTGTGTGTAGATGGAACCTGACAGACATCATGTCAAAATACTTTCAAGGCTATAAAAAGTTGTCTAAGTATCTGCAGTTACCTCACATGTTCAACTCCGTATGTGTGTGTACATGTACAATGAACATCACACGTGCAAACGACTGTTCAGGGTATGGAACTTTTTATTGTCTGAAATTGTATCTACCTTTTGTAATATGTTTGAATATGGAACATTTTAAGTTAGTATCCCGACAAAACCTTGATCAGCATATAAATGGTGTCTGTCTGTGAAAGTACATGTATGTATTTGTGTAGAAGAAAACCTCATAGGTATAATGTCAAAAGATTGTATGTCTCTGCAATTACCCCACAAGTTCAATTCAGTATTTGTGCATAGAATAAAACCTCACAGGTATAATGTCAAAAGACTGGCAAGACTTTAAAAGTTGTCGATCTCTCTTCAGTTGCCTCACAATTTCAATTCAGTATTTGTGTGTAGAAAGAACCTAACATGTATCATATCGAAAGACTGGCACGGCAATACAAGTTGTCTATTCTTCTGCTGTTACTTCATATGATCAATTCAGTATTTTTGTGTAGAAGGAACAAGTGACAGCTCGAAAGGCTGACCAGGCTGTAAAAATGTCCATCTGTGGAGTTACCTCACAAGTTCAATTCAATATTTATGTGTAGAAGAAACCTCACTGGTATCATATCAAAATATTGTCAAGGCTATGAAAGTTCAGTAATTTTGTGTTTAAACAAACTGACAGGATGCTCAGCTCAGTATTGGCATGTAGAAGGAACCTCACAAGTATCAGTTGGACAAACTGACAAGAAACTGTCGGTCTGTGTAGTTATCTCGCAAGTTCAATTCAGTATTTTTGTGTAAAAGGCACCTAACAAGTATCTGTACGATATACTGAAAAGGCTATACAAGTCGTCTCTGTTAGTTCAGTTACCTCACAAGTTCAATCCAGTATTTGTATGTAGAAGGACCCTAAAATGTATCAGTTCGATATACTGGCGGCTATAAAGTTGTTTCTGTCTGTGCAGTTACCTCACTAGTTCAGTTGAATATTTGTGTGAAGAAGGAACCTAAAATGTATCAGTTCGTTATACTGGCAAGGCTATAAATATTGTCTCTGTCTGTTCAGTTACCTAAAAATTTCAATTCAGTATGTGTAGAAAGAACCTGGCAAGAATCAGTTCAAAAGGCTGACCGTTGGTCCAGCTATCACTCAAGAACAATTCAGTATTGATATGTAGACGGAACCTCACAAGATCAATTCAGTATTGGTCAGTAGAAGCCGAAGTCAAACCTCAAATTAGCAGTTCAAAGGACTGACATGGCTATAAAGTTGTCTATGTCTGTGGTGTAACCGCACAAGTTCAATGCAGTGTTTGTATAGAAGTAACCTCACAAGAATCGGTTCAAAAACACCCGTTTTATTAACATTATTATCAGCTTCAACCTATATGTACAATATAGTACAGGCTGTGTGGCCGTACCCTTACCCGAGGCAAATACTAAGCTTACAGCTTGAAGAAGGTCAGAAAATAAATAGCACATTATGCATCATACATTACATGATTTTGCTTTCAAAAGAGTATCCCTTGTTCGATTTTGAGGGGGAAATAAAATAGCACATGGTCCTCATTTTCCCCGCGAACTGACACATAACTGGAAGATAATGAGTGGAATAAATGCAACATGCAGGTAATGTACAAGTTTCACACAACAAGGAGTGAGAAAGAGAACCATGTAGTTTGAATTTTTCTTTAAAGACTGATGAAAAGACAACATTTTAAATAACTGAATGCAAAATTTGCAAGGTTCGTATATTTTTAGTCAGCTCAGCACAAAAAACGGGGGCAGATAGATGAAAAAAAAACTTTCGGAATTTGAAGAGCGCCACAGTGTGTGTTGTTGCGTTGTATCTCCAATTTGATTACATCAGTTTTAAAGTTATTTAATTAGTTTTCCTACGCTGTGTAACTCGAAGGAGCTACGGGGAAATAGTTCGAAGAAGCTTCTGTACGTTAAAGAAGCTACGTAGCCCGAACGAGCTTCTGTGCCCAACCTGTTTATCACATTGACGGAATATGTATTCATTTTTAAGGGCAACATTGTTTCATTTTTAATTATGCTTGTGACATTGACCCAGATTATTATGGAAGCAGGATTGACTGGCTCATAGCACGTTTTAACATGAGTGCATGAAATAAATTGCCCCATTCTGTCTACTATGGCCTACCGTGTAGCTACTGTAATTTTTATTTCGGCCATTTTAATTCTTTCTGTTGTATTAGGAGTCGCCGTTTTTGGTTTAGTTCATTCTTTTCAGATTATTGATTCTTTTCCTTCAGTTTTAAACAATTCTCTTGAATTTGTTTTTTATTCTAATTTTGAGTCGAAATCAGTACCATTATCTTTTCATGTAGACTTTCGTTGTGTACATTCGAGTTTGGAAATAACTGTATTTGCTTCTGGTTTTCTTTTTCTTTTGGTTTTGGTTTTTTTCTGTCATTTTGTTTTTTATAAAAGACAGCAGAGGTTGTTGGAAGCAAGAGATGATTCTGACATTGACATGTCAGATATTATTTAAAGGTACAGTATGACATGCTTATCTACAAATATAGGCCTACATTTACATTCATAGGCCAAATAGTACTACATCCCACAGCAAACATCTGCTTTTCTTTTGATACATTATTAACTATTTTTGTCTGCGGCCACTTTAGTGGTACTAAGAAATGATATCCGTCCGTATGTCCGTCCGTCTGTCCGACCGTCTATCCGTCAGTCTGTCCGTCAGTTCGTTTGTTTACTGCCGTCCGTCCGAAAATGTTGTGAACAGGATACAATTAAAGCTGCCTTATTAACCGATTGACTTCAAACTTAAAATGTTTCTTCTTCATACCAATACGGCGGATGGAATTGCGTTCTAACAAATTCATGGCAACATTATGGCCGCAATTACATTTTTTGTGTAATATACTCTCATTTGTCTTGACAACACGATCACTTTGATATGAATTCACCAATTAAGTTGAAACTTGAAAACTAGCTTGGCGCATGGGATTGCATTCCAGCTAATTTATGGTATGACTGTGGAAGGTACTTGCATTTAGTAGTGTGATGCATAGAAAGCATAGAAAGCACTCTCTTTATTCATTAAATGCCTACATTAGAATTGAGTACGATAATTTCTAGCTCTTATTAACATTTTAATGGAAACCTCTGTAGCTCACAAGTTCTTTTCAAAGTACATGTTTGTATACAGAAAGAACATTATAAGCATCAGTTCAAAACAGTGTTCATTAATCTGCTTGTTTTGTGTAGAAGGTCTACCAGTTTAACTCCGTATTTGTCTGCGGCCACTTTAGTGGTAGGGGACTAAGAAATGATATCCGTCCGTATGTCCGTCCGCCTGTCCGACCGTCTATCCGTCAGTCAAATGATAGACGGTACATGTACAACTAACATCACAAGTACAAACGACTTTCCGGGATATGGAACTTATTATTGTCTGACATTTCATCTAGCTATTGTAATATGTTTGAATATGGAACCTTATAAGTTAGCATCCCGACACAACCTTGATCAGCATATAAATGGTGTCTGTCTGTGGAAGTACATGTATGTCACATGTTCAATTCAGTATTTTTGTGTAGAAGGAAGCTCGCAAGTGACAGTTCAAAAGGCTGGCCAGGCTATAAAAATTGTCCGCCTGTTGAGTTACCTCACAAGTTCAATTCAGTATTTATTTTTGGAAGAAAACCTCACAGGTATAATGTCAAAAAACTGTATGTCTCTTCAGTTACCTCACAAGTTCAATTCAGTATATGTGTGTAGAAGAAAACCTAACATGTATCATATCGAAAGACAGTCAAGACAATAAAAGCTGTCTATGCCTCTGCAGTTACTTTACATGTTCAATTCAGTATCTGTGTGTAGAAGGAACAAGTGACAGTTCGAAAGGCTGACCAGGCTATAAAAGTTGTCTATCTGTGGAGTTACCTCACAAGTTTGTAGAAAGAACAAGTGACAGTTCGAAAGGCTGACCAGGCTATAAAAGTTGTCTATCTGTGGAGTTACCTCACAAGTTCAATTCAGTATATGTGTTTAGAAAGAAACTCACTGGTATCATATCAATAGACTGTCAATGCTATAAAAGTTGTCTATGTCTCTGCAGTTACTTCACATGTTCAATTCAGTAATTTTGTGTCTATAAAATACTGACACGTTGCTCAGTTCAGTATTGGTATATAGAAGGAACCTCACAAGTATCAGTTGAACATACTGACAAGAAACTGTCGGTCTGTGCAGTTATATCGCAAGTTCAATCCAGTATGTGTGTGTAGAAAGAACCTAAAAAGTATCAGCTCTATATACTGGCAAGGCTATTAAAGTTGTTTCTGTTTATGCAGTTACCTCACAAGTTCGATTCAGTATTTTGTGTAGAAGGAACCTTAAAATATCAGTACGATATACTGGCAGGGCTATAAATA